>JAGDQP010033208.1:0-20808 GCA_022664845.1 Lepisma saccharinum
TTGAAACGTCGGCTCTATCGTCGGACTTCACCTGGCTGATATCCCGAAAACATCTGTATAATATTCGCCGCCAGGAAAGCTTCAATTCTTAATAATTGTATTATTTTTACTTCTCTGCTTTTGACCATGCAAAGCGTTGTGAGTATACTTTTCTTTTACGACTGAGCTCCCTAGCATGAAGGACTCGGAAGAACTTAAGGCGACCAACTGAACTTGGTTGTAACCAGTCTTACTTTTTGTGAACTTGGTGACAATTGTAATGCTAATCCCCTGTTCTGTGAGAACTCTGAATCTCTAGTTGATTGTTCTGAGTGAAGGAGGAAGAAGATTGGGTAGATAATAGAGGAACAGCTTATATGAAAGAAGTTTAAAAAACCTTTTTTTCTCTCAGATTTCATGCTTCTTTGATGCTTGCCGGCTTAAATTTTAGAACTTTGTGTTAGAATTAAAGAAAATAATTACATTTTATAACCAATTAAGAGGAGCATGAAATTAGGTTTTTAGCAAGTTTCTGAAAATAATGGTTTAGAATTGTTACAGCTTCGCTTTATAGTAGCAGAAAATATTGCAGCGAAATCTTTTTAAATTGTTTCAGCCTTCTTGTATAAACATATATCAATATATCTTTTAAGAACTGCTTTTAAAAAACTTAACTTGAATATATTTTAAAATATCCTCGAAGTTTTCTACATCAAATGTCTCTTAAGCGTATTTTAACAAGTAGTCTGTTTATTTCATATGTACATATTCAGTATATGGAAAATATATATGTTACAGTATGTTTGAATACTTGGTTTTGAATATTTTTAAGGTAACATTTTTTTTTTTTTACTTTTGTTCCTTTTTTTCTTCTGTCGATTTTGTTCATGTGTCTTCGAATAAATAAATGTCATAAAAATAGGCAGAGGGTGGATGTTGTGGTGGGCCTTTCTGTGTATATTTTTTAAAACAGCTTTTAGCTAACAAAGATTTCCTAATCTTGGAAGCTAAAATATACACTAGAAACTCAAGAAATTCATCCTGGAAAATGTGCTTGTCTACAGACCTGGAAAAGTCAGGGAAAATGAAAATAGGAAATCCCTGTTAACCCTATGATAGTTTCGAGGGCGCTGATGGCGAAACTGGCCTTTATTGTTCGCTAGCTTGACCGGAAGGTCACTTTTCTTGGGGTCAAAGTGACCACGCGGTCATTTGACTGCAATGTTTTCAGCATGATAAATTACGGTGATTTCCAGTTTTATAAATTACACACAACGACCACCACCATTGCGCTCATGCTTTGCAGGAAATCAAATTCACTTTAAAAAAAAGATGTTTTATCGTACGCTATATATCTTCAGTATTTTACAGCTACGTTAAGTTTGTGTGGCAGTTAGATTTTTGGAAGTGAAATTTCAAGGAATTCCACGTTGTCTAATTTAAATAGGTTATCTCACGTCTTTAGCTTCAAACTCTGCAAACATGTACACAGTAAAAATGATGGTGTTGATTCAACACAGAAGGGCCTGCCTACCACTGTTTGCTGTTATTTTATAAGGTCTGTTAGTGTAACACGGAGACAATGACATTGTCATACCAACACCTGTTCTACTATACTCTGTTCTACGCTCACAGAGTACAGTGCTCAGCTTGGAAAAAGTCACTACCCGGCCTTATAACACAAAGCCGTTGTTTTTTTTTTTTTTTTTTTTTTTTTTGTTGAATCAAATAGAGAGAACTTTCTTTGCTCGTTCGTTACGTGAGCTGAGACGTCATAGAAATGAATGCTCTGTCGCAAGATTCTTTTCATTACTTGCGTATAGTAGTAAATAAATTATGCCATATACCTTGTTCGTTATGGTGTCCGCTATAGCAACTTGTAGAAATTACTTTAAAAAAAAACGAACAAGATACATTATCACAAGTTTCCCAGTGACAAAGCTCTTCAGAATCTTTGGCTGGGAAAATGCAGACGTGAAGACATGTACAGCAGCCGATTGTAAGTGAGACTTTAAAAAAAATGAACTACTAAGTTGAAATACTACTTGCCAATTCGAAAAATACGTTTTCTAAAGAAGACTGCTGTCCCATCACAGAATCTAGCAGGAGGCTGTGCGCTACTGGAGCCAGCAGAAGGCATTCATGACAATGAAGCCCGGGTATGTCCAACCAGGTGGCCCTGGTGAAGTTTGACAGCCAGCTATTGTGCCGTATGAACGCTTTAGGATGAACTTTAGTTTATGGCATGTATGTGCCCTATTCCAGTCTGCCTTGTCAATAATAATCACATACACTTCCATAAACACTTAACAACGGCTAACAATCTAAAAAGTGTTACGAAAACCCGTGTGTCATTATTATTTCGATACATACACATTTGACTTGTTCAACATATAACAAGGCTGCTGCGGATGAATACTAAGCGGCAAATACGCATTAACATATAAACATGGCTGCTTGGGGAACGTATCACTGATGCACAAACTTCAGCATATGTTTGCCTTCGGGTTGATGGACGACCAGAGCGGAAGCATCCAACACACTTCCCAGGCGAAAAGCTTCCTTCTCCCACGTGATCAAAGGCTGACGACTTGGTGGCTCCTTACCGAACCGTTCACGAAACCTATCCATCACCTGTATCATATTTTCGTTGTGCTTCCGTTCATGTTCCGAAGTGTCGCTGGTATTTGCCATTGTTCTTCACCAAACACAGAAAGGCAAGACAATAAACTGGCCAACTAACAGACTTTTATTTTCCTCCCCGGGCAGTCACGCGGCAATCACGTTGCAATTCATTGTTACACGCATTTAGTTCAGGTGAAAAGGGACTTTCTGGCCACCCTGTATAATATTTTTTCTGTGCTTATAGCAATCTAAATTCTATTATTTCCAACCGTCTGCGGATATAAACAGAAAGTGGTCAATATGTTATAGTTAGTTACCATATATAACATTCGGATGCGTACAATGCCTAATCTGATGCAAAATCAAGGAGTGATGAATCTAAAGGCCACAATGTAGAGGTTATGATTGTATCTCTTTGGACTCACATCGTCCTTTGAATTTTGAATCAGATTCCGCATTGAACGCATGCGAATTCTGTAATATGTAGTGACCACCTTATTGTATAGGATTAGCTATAATCCCCATTTATCATAACCCTTCTGAAAACCGGCTCAGTCACCAATAATAATAGTATTTGGATTGCTTATGGCAGAAGACGGTCACAGTTTATATCATTGCTATTTCTCTTACGTAACGTTCGAATGCATGCAATGCAGAATGTGATGCAAAATCAAGGAGTGATGAATCTAAGGTCACAATGAAGAGAATAGGATGTGTGTGTCCTTGCACTCACATCACTCCTTGATTTTTGTATCAGATTTTACATTGTTCACATACGAATGCTATAATATGTAGTGGCCATCTTATCTTGTAGATTCAACTATGATTCTCAGGGAGGGCCACTTATCGTAACCCTTCTCAAAGAAAAGCGCGATCACTAAAAATAGATTTTGGATTGTTTACGGCAGAAGACGGTCATTCTGTATTTCTCTTACGGTAACGTTCAGATTCATATATGTCATAATTCCATACAAAATCAAGGGGTGATGTCAGTGCAAAGACACGTATACAGCCTGAGATGGCTAAACACTATAAAGTTGAAACTACCTTCCATATTGTCTCCTTTGGCTCACATTTTCCTCCACTCCCCTTATCCTCCAGTATCCCCGTATCCATAATAATGAAAATAATAACATTTGAAGTACATTCAACGCCATGTAATATTATTTTCTGAAGAATTTACTAAGGGTATAGGAATGTAAAACGTGGCATTTGCAGGTGTTTCCAGTGATTTATGGGAGAAGTAGCTAAACTGCAATATTATATGACTGATATGATATAAAGTTAAGTTAGTTTAAGTTGAGAATAGTAAAACTATTGCTAATGTAAGGAGAGCTCGAATGGAACTTCAACTTGCCTACTACATTCTAGCCTTCGCTTCCACGGTGTAGATTGTCTCCGCCATCTTGGTATGACCTTTGATTTACATGGGAATTGTTTTCTAGTCTTATGTCTCTCAGGAGCGTAATTTTTAACTTCTGTTTTCGTCATGTTTTCTTTGACTCATGCTGTGTATAGAAACGCCATATTTTACACACGAACATTGTAAATTCCCGTTGACAAATTCTAATTTATAGGGTAAACTATTAATAATACTCTGTACTCATATATTTAAAGGAGCTTCACAAACCACTCTACAACAGTCAAAATAACCACGAAGGTAAATTTCGTGAAAGCGGAACTTCAATATTCTACTTCTGAGAGGCATAAAATGAGTAAAACGATTCCCATGTAAGTCAATGGAAAGGTCATACTAAGATGGCGGGGGTGATCTACACCGTTAACCACAACCTTGGTGGATAAGGTGTAAAAATAACTTTGTGCGGAAGACATGTTTCAGTAATCTGAGAAGGAAATAAGAAAATGTGTTCCATGTTTCGAAGCGCAGAAGGGCAAATCGGAATACGAAGGACGCTCATTTCGATGTACTCTATATCGTTGAACAATAAAGGACACGTAAGAAGTGTTTAAATTTTATTTCATGGGAAGAAAGACCGTGGATTTCTTCTGTAGCCGGCAGTCTTCTTAATATATATTTTTAGAGATGACTACAAATACGGCAGACACACTCGGAGGTGTTTCGAAGCACCTTTATGCGCTTTAGGAAGCAAACTCTTTGTTAAACAGGTTTGTTACACTTTTTGTGGCATTTAGGGTTCTAGGCTAAGGTCAGGATACGAGAGGGGAAATGATGCGGGACGGAATCACCCAGAGCCTAAGTTAATGGTACCATTGCTGGATTTTCCTAGTAATACTGAACCGAAAAATTACTCAGTATGGTAGACCGCTGGTATTCGCGAAGCCAACACCGCACCCGTGAGCTACGGGTTTTGCAGGTTTTTATGTTTGAACCAAGAATTTACACGTAGTGTACAAGGATACTTCCTGTTAGCATTTGCGTGGTATCACTGATGGTGGTCGACCGCTGGTATCGATCCTTGGACCTCCTCAATGCAAAGCTAACGTTCTAGAATCTGAGCTACTCTGTTATTGTTCTGGAATGTCTTGTCTGTTTCCTACAGAAAGAAAACATGAAAGTCTTTCCAAGAGATATGACCATCCATATATATGTCTATAAAAGAGGACCATCTCACATATCAGCACATTGAGAAAGAAATCTTAAGAAAACTGATTAAGTGGAGAAAGGTTAGGTAGTTTTTTTTTGTGAGTACAAAATCTTTTAGCCTTGACTCAATGATTAATATTTATGGACAATGGAAGCAAGTCATGGCAGGGTACATGATAACATTTGGACGTGGAAGCTTAACATATAAAAAGCTAAAAAGTTGACAGTTCAAAATTTCGTTCAAACTTACGCCCGCTATTTCATAACGTGTTTACAGGTCATGCATGCAGTTACTGCTTACGGTTTTTGTTACTACTTGTCAGTTGTATCCATGTTGTGTAAGTTTTATGTTGATTCCGTTTCCCGTTTTCAAGATATTCCATTAAAACCTCACTACTGGCTTTATATACATTTTTGTGGCATTCGAAGTTCCGGAACCCCTAGCTCCTCTCTTCCCGGACCATGACACCTTAAATGTTGGTAATCTACATATCTCGTTATGTTGCTTGCGATGTATTAGGTGTGAATAGGATTTGTGTGTTTGAGAACCGTGACCCTTCCTTGTTAGTTAATTTGTCTGAGAGTCTCGGTACTTCGAAATCTAACCTGCTTTGGTTCCTTTATGGGTTTCTGATTGCGTAGGGTCTCCCATTCTCACCGATTGGAATCATTCTTTAACTTCCTAGATGTTTCTGATTTAATGTTAATTCGTGCGCCATGTTAGGTACGTAGCTGAATATTTGTATTTCCGAAGAGAATCATAACGAAATTGGCGATCACATTGTCCTCCATTTGGTGATAATTGGCACTGATGTTACGTGTACACATTGTATTAGTATTCTCTGGTAATTCTTGACAGTACTCAGGGATCAAAATAGTTGTCTACTGTTCGACGACCAGTAAAAATTTCCAAGGACTAGTAACTGAAAAATCCCTTTCGGTAGGCCTACAGGCTGAGGTAGATTTCGAAGTTTCGCTGGGAGCCGGGGCTCGCCCCCCAATTTCAGTGCTTTTGAGAGGATGCGCCTCCTTTATCTTAACCAAAATCTCCCTGCAGCACTACACTACCACGGAGTACATCTTCACCCTCCCACGGTTGGCTGCGCCCCCAAAGGGAAGATTTGCCCCATTTATTGTAACCTACTTTTGGTCATACACCTTCATTGAAAATTTCGTTTCTCTACCTTCAATGATTTGGAAATTGGGTTTTTGGGGCGGCCATTTTGGATCCAAGTTGACGACTTTTTGAAAGTTTTCTTATTTTGTCGTGACCTACTTGTGATAGTACAAGTACAACTTTAAGTAAAATTTCATTTATCCAGCTCAAACGGTGTGCAAAATGGGATTTTGGGCGGTCATTTTGGATCCAAGATGGCGACTTTTCCCAAATGTTGTGATATTTCCCTAAGCTACTCGTCATAATGCACCTTTATGCCAAATTTCGTATCTCTAGCTCAAACGGTGTGGAAAATTGATTTTTAGGTCCGCCATTTTGGATCCAAGATGGCGTCTTTGAACTCATTAGGTAACATTTTCATAATCAAAAAGTGATGTTGTACCTTTATGCCAAATTTGATTTCAATAGCCCCAGCGGTTTAGGCTGTGTATTCTGTACAACAATGGATTCGGCGGCCATTTTGGATCCAAGTTGGCGACCGATTTTGCTCATTAACGAACTTAACCGAGCTATTAAGCCTAGAAACAACATATAAAAAATTTGGTTCAAATATCTTCAAAATTTGTTAATTTTGCCGCTAGCGTGTTAATATATAAATATAAATATACACTTTCATATCGTACCGATCTCAATAGGTATATTTTCTTCGAAATCTACCTAAAAATGTCAGTGGTCCTGCGGGCCAGTGCTTTCTAAAGTTTCAGTATATTAATAAACTTACCTGTAGGCTGTATTTAACGTTTTATTGAAGTGGTTTCTTTCCCGTTTTCAAAAACAAAAATCGTGAAATCACAGAATCTTAATGCCGCAAGTGCCGGGGACAGGAAACATAACTCGTATGCAACGCGGGATGTGCCGTCTTTTCACTGAATCCATGTTGTGTAATTATGACGTTGCTCCGGAAGTATCCTTCTTCATAGACACAGGAGAAAGAGCCAGACGCCCCAATATTTCTCCCTACGGCCCCAGACTCCCAGCAGTCTTCCGAAGAACATATTTCGTGTAATAAAATGTGATAATTCAGACACCAGGCATTCCTATTTGTTAAACATGATCGTGTTTGCTTTGACACACAATTTTTACAGGGCTATAATTATTATTTCGTATTTGGTGTGCTTTATAGGCTTGTAGCCTAAGTGAATACTGTATAAGAAAGTGGACTAAAATAATTACGTTGATTGTAATTATTTACTGATCTGAAAAAGGGTCAGTAAAAATTTTGTAGAACCAGTGAAGGCCAAAATTGAAGACTACTTGAAGTTGGTAAATTTGCATTTATCTAATCTAAGAATTGTAACACGTACTTGCCGAAGTGTCCATGACGCCTTTTTGGGCGAAATGAAATTGTCCATACTTTCGAATTAACTTGTAAACCATTCTCAAGGAACAAAAAGGTTTAGGAATAAATAAAAGGTATAAATAAGTTACTACAAGTTGGAGACAACTACGTTCATGTTACCCCCTTCCGCTAGTGTAAGTGAGACCTTTTTGGACTCAACCTGAAGAAGCGCTATGGAATCAACGAAATACTGTGATGATTGTTTTAACAGCGTGTTGATCTAGGCTTTTTAATTTCGAAAATAGGACATACGTATGCTAGCCAAATTGTTCGAAATGAAAATGCTATTATATGAATATTGTTATTTAAAAAATCAGCTAACCTACCATCCGTCCGTCTGTGGACAACTTTTAGGTTAAAAACTACTAGTGTTAGGAAGGTCTCTGCGAAACTACCAGAAACACGTAAATTGTCCAAACTGGACGCCCACTGCTGAAGCGTTGCGGTAGCACATGTGCACAGTTCGCTTCTTTCTTTCATAAGAATTAGGTTGTGGATTACACAAGCGGGCACGTGTTTTAGAGTCAGTGGTCCTTTTGAGTTCAATTAGCACCCTCATGAAGACGTTTACAAGTAATACTGTCTTCTTTGTCCTCAAAGCTCGTTGCCTGAAAATGCATGACTAAATTGTCATCCGTTTACGTTTTTCTCTTCTTGTTTTCGGGATATTTTGACATTTTCGTGAAATATAAGAACTGATAGTACTAACCTACGACATGTTTAAAGAATTAATCCACAATATTTCGTACATTGCACTTGACGTCGTCGGATAGTTAAAGGGTAAAACTCACTCACAAAAAAAGGTATATGTTCGGAAGCAGAATAGACACGAAGAGACCATACGACAAAAAGCAGGCTTGCGACGCCACCTGGGTGACTGGAAAGTAAAGAAATATGGCGCCAGACAAAGTGACTATTGGAAGGGAATTATATTTCTGCAACTGGAGGTTGCTGTGCACGCTTGATGTGTTACAACTGTCGCATGCCAAATTCCCGGCACATGGCATGTGCTGTCTTCGTGTCCAGTCCTGGGGCCGCGGTGGCTCAACGGTTAGAGCGCTCACCTCTGGCGCTTGGGGTCGTCAGTTCAAACCCTGCTCGCGCCATACGGACTTTGTGGTAGACAAACACCGTGTGCGTCGGTTTTTTTTTTTCGAGGTACGCCCATTTCGTCCCACTTTCTTCATTCCACCAATCATCATCCGACCAGCCTGAATCAAAGTTGCCTAAAGGTTTTTAAAATTAAATTCAAATTCGTATCCAGTCTACTTTTGGTTACATTCCTGTTCACCTTTTCTGTGTGTTTTACCTTTTAACCACGCGACGATGTCCAGTGTAGTGGACGAAATATTGTGGGTTATTAGTTCTTTTAACATATCGTAGGGGTATTGAATTCTTTTTATATTATTTTACGAGATAATAATAACAACAAATATGAAACAAAATATAGGTATAATATGGGCAACATATACAAATTAGCTGCAACTATTGATTAATGATTGTGGATGAAAGAATTGTAATTAACAGAATGATCGAGATCAGTGGAAAGTTGATTATAAATATGAAAGTGGTGATCTGAAAAGAAGAGAACATTGTGTTAAAAATGGTCTTAGTTGTAGTTTACTAACTAGAAATCAACTTCTATTGGGTTATAAGCAGGAACGCGAAAATAATAATAATAAATAAATAAAAAAATTGCCAAGGTCTTGTTGTGCCTTACTGTCTCATTCACTACCTAATACAAAATTCGGGAGAGGGAATCCAAAGTTTGTTGAGCTTGTGAGTGATTGGAGCTCAAGAAAGACTCTGCCGTATGCTAAGAACACTCGACAGAACTGTTATCGCTAGATCATTATGTGATTCGACTTGAACAAGCATTCGGGAGGTCGTGGGCTCGATGCCAACCGACGATCATTATGTCTGAGGTTTTTCCAGTTTTTTTTTCTGTCACCAGGCAAATGCTCGGACGGAACCTTCAACATAGGCCCAGGCCGACACCTTTTCCCTCCCCCTATCCCGGCCTGAGCCTTAGATGCCTAAAGGTCTTCAATAAAATTCAAATTCAACTTGCACAATAGATAAGGACTAGAAAGTAATTGCTATCCATACTCTGCGCTTTGAAAGAGAGTAAGATTAAACCACTTCTGGACATCTTAAATTCCACTCTGCACCGAAAACAAAGGGAAATAACGTTATTGTCCTTTTTGTCTTATCTAATACTTGTTTTACGTGTCTTTTCTACCTATCCATTTGATTTGCACTATTCTTCACCAGGTCAGCAGTTCGAGAGCTTCCAGACTTATTTCCCCCTCTACTTCAAATCGTTACATTTTTCATCTATGTAAATTATAGAAGCCGTATAAAATAAGCCACATTGGTTGAAAGAATTTCCCAATAACGATACAAAATCAATATACGTACATGAATGAAATTTTAATTAATAAAGTTAGTTTTCCAAATTCAATTGAAGAGTACATGAAAAAAAAGTGGGAGGTCCATTTTAAAAAAGTGTGTTTGCACTCTTTAACAAATAGGACTCAAGATTAGGCACGTGGGTTCGAACCCCATGGACGACTATCCTGACAGAGTTTTTCCAGGGTATCCCTCAGTTTCACTAGCTGAATGCCGGGATAGCACCTTAAATAAGACTGCGGTCGCTTCGTAATGCAATTTAAGTTGAAAATCTTTAATCCCATCAAAACTGGCGTTTAAAAGTCAGCAAATTTCCCACTAGCCACGATAACCTCTACTCACCAAACATACCTTGAAAAACACTAGATTTAGTGGGGTAACTAAATTGGCAA
The DNA here is from genome assembly GCA_022664845.1 of Lepisma saccharinum. Lineage (NCBI taxonomy): Eukaryota > Metazoa > Arthropoda > Insecta > Zygentoma > Lepismatidae > Lepisma > Lepisma saccharinum. Next base: position 10,491 of record JAGDQP010033208.1, read on the forward strand.
CACTGAATAAGGTATATATATACTACGCGGCCATCGACATGACACTCGACTCGTCCAGTATTTTAAGCGCTTGGCTTGAATTGGTGATGGAAAATGACCGTAGACGAGTTGCAGTACTTTTTGCTGTCGCCCAAATTATTAATAACAACAGGAGAATCTTGCAACTGCAGAAGATGACAATGATATTAATGGTAATTCTCGTGCGGTTGTATAATAAGCATCGGGTAAGTAATGTTTACTTGTAAATACGGTTGGTTTCTTGAGTATGATTTCGGCGTAAAGTTACCATGGCATATTTATTACGGGTGCTAAGCACTGTGGTTCATGCAATTTCATTTTTCCTTTCAATTTTCTGACTTTAGAGGAGCTTCTCCATTATCATTACTTTATTCCCAGTTTCTCATTATAATAATTATTATTTTTTGTGTGTGTGTGTGTGTTTTACCTTTAGATTCCATGCTATATTAGGTTAGGATGCATCAAGTATGAACAAGTTAAAAGAGTACAAAGGTCATCAATTATTGAGCAGCACCAGTTAATTCTGTAGAACAAGTTGGGAAAGTAATATTTGTCTGGATACTCAGTAATTGATTGTGGATACTGGTAAGATTAAAAAAAAAATGTGTCAGGAGAATTGCCTACTGCTTAAAAATACGCCAATTTGATGCAATACTTTGGGTCCGTTGCGCACGTTGAAACAAGACACATATTTTGTTATATTCATGTAACGGTATTTAACCATTTAGGTAGTACGTGTCCAATAGGACACATTTTTCTTTATTAGTATTTCCGATACCCAGAACCGTCCGCGTATATTATGAACATTTAGCGACAGTTGGCAATGCAAAAACATGTTACTAAAAGTAATTTGTTATTTCGTTAAATCGCCCTCGAGTTGATCAACACATACAAACATGGCGGCTTGCGGAAGGATACTACTAGCGTCACTTCGTATTATGAATGACACTTATTTTGCTATGAGGGAGAGCGGTGGCAGGTTAGTTAAAGTCAGGTTAAATTATTGTATTTTATTATACGCTATGCACATGACATTTAACACTCACTGCATGTACTCGCATCCAACGTGGAGCAGCGAAATAGTCCCAAACATTTTTCGGTTTTCACTCTAATTTCACACTTCCATGACTAAACTTTGTTATATTTTGCCCTGTGTAGCCATGTTGTTACCACTCTGCGAGGGGTCACGGGTTCTATTCCCGTCGGGAGTTCCATTTCATAGTAACGTTTCGATTCCCCATACCCGGATTGCTGATGTAGGTTGGTGTCAGGAATGTATCCGGCCGTAAAACATCTGCCAAAACCAAAACCTATGGAATACGCTGACCCCCATCTCTCACATGGGAAAACCAGCGATACAAACACTCATGGAAATATTAAATTTCTCCTGTAAGTTTTCCATTTTTTGCTGGCCATAAAGTAAAGTGTACCTCGAAGCAGAGATGGGAAAGATAGGATCGTCTAGCTGTTATTATCCTGGTGAAGCTGAAGGAAACTGGAGAAACTCCGTTACTTTTGTGAATATGGTAAAATGGTCGTCATCACAAAGTTATTTGTAAATAAATAAATAGTATGGCCGACGTCAGAACTCGAACTTAGATGCTTTCCCATTACCGAATTGCAGTTCGGTAGTCAAGCCGCTCTATGCAGGCAATGTTTAATATTGAAAGCAAACCAACAAGAATTTTACACGCCCTATACTATTGCATTAAGGTTAATGTAAAGCTACAATCTCCAAGAAAAGATGGCAGCACTATCTCCGTAAATGTCTAATCTATTTTTATCGTTGTACGAAATTTCAATGCTGCTCCTACAAATTCAAGCCTAAGAGTTCTAACCTTCAGGGAAGAAAGTTCATAACCAATTCAAGAGTTCTATCCGTTCCGATTTTTTATTTTCTTTCTTGTTCATTGTTATAGGTGTGGATATCCATAACAACAATGAACAAAAAATAAAATTAAAAATCGGCATTGATCAAACCCTTGAATTGGTTAAGAACTATCCAGCAAGTTTGAACTCTCAAGGCTTGAATTTGTAGGAGCAGCATTGAAATTTCGTGCAATGATAAAAATACATTACACATACGGAGATAGTGCTGCCATCTTTTATTAGAGATCGTTGCTTTACATTAACCTTAATAACCGTTTTGTTTTCACGTGCAAAAGGCGCCGATGTGAATAAAAAGCATTTCATTATGGAAGTCAGGGTTACCACGCATCCTGGAATACCTGGGAAACTTTTTTTTTTCGTGTTTTCGGTCCTGGACAGCTCTTAGATATTTTCTGTTGGGTCTAGAATTTTGAACATTTAGATGTCTTTAACGGTAAAATATATTTCCTTTAAGAATTGGAGAAAACACGGGTATGAGAGAACAGAACTAGATGACAAGGTTGAAAAAATATGACTCAAGTATTGCTTTAGAAGGTGACCATGCCATGCAGCTCAGAGGGGAAAAAAGCGAAGATTATCGTCCATCGTGGTTGGAAAGCCGGAGGGAGAGAGAGACCATTAGGAAGACGGAGACGTCGTTGGGAGGACAATAGTAGAAGGGATCTTCGAGAAGTAGGTGTTTGTGATGAAAACTGGCTTGATCGCTCAGGATAGAATACACATACGGAGATAGTGCTGCCATCTTTTATTAGAGATCGTTGCTTTACATTAACCTTAAGAACCGTTTTGTTTTCACGTGCAAAAGGCGCCGATGTGAATTAAAATGTTATTAATAATTTGGATCACAGTAAGTACGAATATGTTCAATTCGGAACTTTCTAACTTGGTCATTAGAGATTGGAGGACATTTTAAGATATTTAGACAGGATGGGATAAAAGATGGACGTCTGGTAGCTCTGGCTTTAGGAAAAGAAGCAACTAAGTTGGTGGAACAAGCAGGGTTGAAAAAAAAGTTACAAAAAAAAAAAAACGTTGTTTTTTTAATGTTTAAGCCAGGTGCTTAGCAGGGAGACTAAATGTATACTCAGATTATTACCATTAATTGTTGTATTTGTTCTACATGCGGACAACAATATTTTAATCTGTACGTATTTATAACTCGAGTAAATATTAATTTTCTAAGTAATTGATTGATTAACGTAGATTTTCTGTACTTTTATGATGCGGACTTATATAACTTAATACACATTATTTTTAAATAATATAAGTATCTAATGTATTCCTGGAAAACTAACTTGAACAGTGAGATAATACACATTCAACAGCACGCAAATCTGGGACATAAAGATTTTAAGTTTTTTTTACACCGTATTGCTTTACTCTTGAGTTAGTCTTTCTTGAAATGATAAAGATAGCTCCTGATGTCCTTAAAAGGAAAAACCAGCAACAAATTTACGGGTTTTTAAAGTTCATCCAAAGTTATTTCACTATTGAGAACTTTAAAATAAGAATACCAATTTGGATGCTTTCTCTGTGCCTAATTTATTTTCTAAATTTTGATTGAATCAGACCAAACGATGAAAAAATTCACTCTACACTTGCAGAGGACGCCTGGGCTGTAAATAATTGTTCGATTATGGGGAACACTTTGTCACTGAACTTCTATCTATTTCTGTTTTCTGACTCTTCCACCAGTCATAAGTGGTTACATTCGCTGTCACTTGGGGGCTTAAAAGGGTCTGTTGGAATGGTAGTGACCTTGCTTGAAACTTTACAATTATTGGTACTAGTAGAAGTGTATCAGAGTTGCTCTCATTAGCAAATTCCAGACCAATTCTGTACTCTTTATGTCCACTTCCGGGTTATTTTTTTTTATTTGTGGGGGGGATCAAGTATGTATGTTAGAAGATGTGCTGAAATTATAGCCATTTTGTATCTTTTTTTTTCGATTTTACTCTTTTTATGTCCTGGTTAGCAGCTGTGTTCAGGAGCTCCTGCCACACCTTAACTGACTCGGAGAGGGTACAGTTATTTCTCTGGACCTTTTCCAATGCCACCGAAATGGGTTTTAGTAGTAATAGCAAATCTTCAACATTTCTCTTTAAAGACAGATCACGAACTAATATTTTTATCGATGACGTCATGATGTTATTCACATCTTTTAAGCATATTAGGGCAACCTTTGATGTATGACAGAAGACAGTCCACCATGGTATTCCACCGAACTTCGCTTGGAATGACAACTTGGATAAATACTTGTTATATAGTTGTATTTTCTTAAAGTATTTTTTTTTTTTTAACTTCTGGTTTAAACCAGCCAACCCTGCAAAGAAGTAACTGGATTTCAGACTTCTTACAAAGTCAGAGGTTGAGAGAAACAAATGAGAATCATCGCTACCGTTGCTCATTTGCAAGAGAAAGTAAGTCTTGTGTGAATACTAATAAAAGTACTCTCTGTATCTAGTCATTAGTTTGATTTTAGTTGCTTTGAGTCACAGAAATTTATTCAGTTAGGAAGAATTTCTATTGTGTCTTGCTTTTTTTTCCTCTTATAAGTGGGCCAGCCTGTTGTTTTCTCCCCTAGCAGCGTTATCTGTGTCTGCATTGATTCTTTTTGGATTGGAAATGTAAAATAAAAAGTTTTTTTTTTCCCCCTTTGGAAACTATACAAAAAGAACTGTCGGTGGCTGAGAGGTCACTTTGGAAAGGTTCTTTTTATAACGTGTTTTCATAGTTCTCATAATCACGGACTTTAAGCATTTCCAACGATATGTTTAGGTATGTTTTTGGCATATGTGTGGGGGGAAAAAAAGTTAAATAACCTGGAAAAGTCCTGGACTTTAAATTACATAAAAGCCTGGGAACCATAAAAAAATAGTAAATTTGTTTGACTATTTCTAACGTCAATTAAACAAACTTTCCTAACTTAAAATCAATAATGCATGGGGTGGACCAGTTATCTACACCCTTCATGGTTGTTTACTTTGGGTTATCAATATGATGTTTTCATGTTCCGTTCCAGTACTCTGCTTCTATTTTTTTCGGGTAAGTTTTGTACTTGCTACGACATAGAGTTAGGAATATCTACATCATGCCTCTTCACTGAATCTAGTAGACTTCACTAAAAACAAAATCGTCTATTTTTAAACCGTGTTTCGTGCCGCGAAGCAGCAGAATGGTACTTGGGTTATCCACGGCCTGGGTGTTCCACGGCCAGGAAAACGGGGAAAAGTCAGGGAATTATGTTAGGATTTCTCCGCACGCTACGCAATTTCTTGATGTTCTTGCCCGTAGAGGTGACTATGATCACATTACAGGAGCAACGCTATTCAGAAAATTGACGGTGGACATTTCAGTCCCGCGACTGAGGGGCAGGAGGAGGGAGAAAATTACTAAGACATAAAATGTCGCGTTAATCTGGATGTGCTAGAGTATTTATTGTTATAACCAAGTTGATGATCAGAGCCTTTGCGTAGTTACTGCGATCGAAGCTACTACATCACGGAGGGAATGTACTGTAATGTTGATGATTATTTTGTTAAAATGTAGGCTGGTAGAAGAGTAGTTCGTTCGGCGCCTTGTATTGAAGGAATGTCGGGTTCGATTCTTGGTCAAATATATTGACACGTAATAATTTGGAATTCTCTTTGAATTAAAGGTCTCATCCGTAGGACTTCACCTCTACCCGGTACCAGGCAACGGCAAACCTTGTCGAGTTTTTATTAATATTATTATTTATCATTAAGCTGACTCCGGGCACAACACCAACCGGATCTTATACTTGTTAGGAAAAATGTAGGTCGGTGTCATTGACGGTGAAGCAAAGCCCTTTTGTTTTGGGATAGTGTGGCAGTTAAAAATTAATCATCGAAATACTGATTGCTTTATTTTCATTTCACTTTTATTTGAGAGAGAGAGAGAGAGAGAGAGGAAAGAAAAGAGAACGTTTAGCTCTGGACTTATATTTCTTCCAGGTGACTTGCTTATTTTTGGATAGATTCACCAGATGAACGGATTGTATCATGATTCTACGTTAATGCAGCTATGAAGAAACATTGCTATTCGTAGTGAAATAATTAGTAATAACAGTATGAACTGCAGAAAAGCCAAAACCACACAGATCGGTTTGGATTTCCGGTAAAGTCACAATCATCCGGAGATATACAACTCACCCAGGCCGAAATAGTCTATAATTATAAAGACAAAACTGTAAAAACAATTAACCGAAAGAATCAAAGTCACGTTTTAATTACGTCAATAATAGACGAAATTAGAATCACAAGACGTTTTGTCATTTGAACCACTACTTCCGCGGCGTGGCACTCGAAAGTCATTTCAGTACTCATCCCCGCCTAGTTCGATATGTCAGTTCCACCTCGGAAGCCTTGCCCTTATCCCAGAAGCTGTCCATTTCGAAACTCAGGCGAATGTTCATCTTCAATCATCGTATTTTGTAAGAAGTCCGCAATTTTCTTTTGACTTTAACTTTCTGTGTTCGACGATTATTAGCTCATCCTAGTCCCCTGTCCCATGATACAGTTGTAATTATGCCATACTTGTGAACATTCCTTGAAGACTCAAACTCGCGACTCAGGAAAGTCATTGCCTAAGTTAAAGCTAGGTAGTCTAGTAAAATAATGTTAAACAACAAACCTAACTCGTTTTCCCTTGTAAAATTCAACCATTGTTTTGTAAATAAGTGTTATAGAGGAAAGATTTCGTTATCATTGCCATAAAAGTATCCCAACATAATTTACACGAAAATAATAGCAGGAAAGCGATAAAGAGTTACGCACTCATTTTATTTTAGGATAGCACCAAAACCTAAGGATACAGTTGCAGGAATGTATTAAATGTTTTAATTCTCTTTCAGCTCTAACAACAGAAATAAGTCAATACAGCGACGTGTGCAGATAGTTAAATACCTCTGAGACCGGGTAGAGGCTCCATAGTCTAGTGGTTAGAGCGTTGGACTCGTGTCCGCGTGGTCCCGGGTTCAATCCCCGGCTGGAGTCCCACTTTTCGGCGTCCACCCAGCGTCGTGAGGCAAACTAGGGAGTCACATGAATAAAAACGTGACGACCACTTGCGCTAGAAAGTCTCTGATACGCCTGTTCGTGGTCAGGTAACGCGCAGTGCTGACCACACAGCCGCCACTCAGCTCCACCAACCGCGGACAGATGACGTTGGGGCAGGCTCAGGGCCTATCGGCCTGTTACGCCAGTGGTTATTATTATTATATTATTATCTGAGACCAGATATACCTTGGATACACTTGCACTAGAATTTTGGTTGTCCTATCTCTACGGGTCAGAGTCACTACTTTAAACATCGTAACACAAGTTAAGGTTTTGCCATAACTCTGATGACGTGGAGCGTTGTCAGTACAACGCTCTATCATTTACCTTTGGCAGATCCGTCAAGGGCTATCTAAATAAGCCCTGACTGAGCCTAGCCTGTCAAAAATTAGGGACACCTGCCAGAAGGGAATGAAAAACGCTGCAAATTGTTACTGTTTGTAGTATTCGCAATTTCATTTAACCGTAGAGGGCCCCCAGAACTTGTTTCTGTAGGGCTGACTGTTAATTATAGTGCGTATATAGTCTCCCGATTTTTTTATGCCTTCCTCATTTAGTCCTAGTGATAGCAATGCAGAAAGAGAAAATAAAATCAGCTCAGGAGTTTTCCAGGGGGGAGGGGGGAGTAAATACATAACTGGCCTGGGGGACCCCACTTGGTATTTTATGTTCTATTTCATGCCTTATTTATATGTCTTTATTTCATGTCTTATGTCCTTTATATGCCCTATTTTATGGCCCACTTTATGTTAAATGTCCTATTTCACATCGTATTATCTATCCAATTTTAGGTGCTAATTTTCTAAGGCTAATAATTTTAATGTGTAACTTGTTTACATTATAATTCACTCACACTATGGCTTACGGAACTCGTATGTTCATCGCCGCAGTAACAAACGATCGCCATTGTATTCTATCCTGGGTTACGTCAAACCAATTTTCATCTTGAGTATCTGCCTCTCTTAAGATTCATTCTAATATTGCTTTAATATATTGTACAGAAATTATTTTTCTTACGGGATATTTCCACTTAGCAATTATATATAAAAAAAAAATGAGATTATGCCTTCAGGATGGAAGTACCGTGTGGATAATAAAGTAACATTCCTAGCAGTTGAAAGTAGAGAATGATATTACAATTCGCATAAACTTAAGTTATAAGATGTTAGTGAAAAAGTATGGCCATTTAAAAAAAAAAAATCGTGGGATCCCTCAGGGATCCCGCTTGGTAAGGAACGGCGATCGATTGACCTTCGTATGATGAAGGTTAAACAGTTTTCCTTCTAACTTTGTGGTTATGTTTATTCTGTAATTGGAAACAAGAATCTTTGTTGAAGTAATTTATTTATTTATTTTGTTATCCTTTCCAGGAGAAATCCGAGAGAAGACGAAGAAGGAAGAAGCTACTAAGATATCATGGAACATCGACCAGTGGAACACAAAATGGCGACCAGGAAGCGAACTCTATACGACCACGTAAACGAACTCGGAGAGACAGGTTAGTGACAGAGGAGGAAAGTGAAACGGGTGATGAACACGCTACAAAGTCAATGCGTATGGAGCAGTGTGTGAAAGTGAAAGTGGAAGTGAAAGACGAAATAGCGCAAGAGTACTTCTACGATGAGAATAATGATGATAGTGAAACGTTTGACTCATGTGATCTCGAGGTTCCGCTTACTTTGGAAGATCCAATGAAAGACGAGATTGAGGATACCGAGTGTATAGTGCCTGACAATGTGTTGCCATCAACGGACAGTGGTGATAATTTGGGCACTGTACAAGTGAAAATTGAACCTTTGGATTCGGAACAAAAGCCAGGCGAGGGTACTGATTCGATTCTGGGGGTTTAGCAGAGATTTGGAAGTGGTGGTAAATTTCTTAGAGACTGCTCCTATGTTTCTCTCCTGTACATAGTGTTCGATCTCAGTTTTTAAAAAATAAATAATGTTTCATTATTATATGGTCTGAATTAAGTTTATTTGTAAAATGACACATTATTCTTTGGGGAGTAATATTCTTTTAGGCTTCAACAGGAAGTGCTGGGAAGCGCAGTGTCCGTCTGTCCACAATTTCCAAGTCTATGAAGGTGCTTGAAGTGTCGTTGGAAAGGTCTCTGTGAAACAAGTTAAACCGCGTATAGATCATTCAGATTGAATATGGGAAACCCATTTCGCTCCAGTAACTTTCAACTCAGGAACTACTAGGGCTACGAAGGCGATTGAGGTGTCGTAGGAAAGGTATCGACGAGACGAGTTTCAACCCAGGGTAGATAATCCAAATAGGGTACCCGCTGCTTAAGCCTGGCGGTAGTAAATGTGACAGTTCTTTTTTCTTGAGACACTTTTGACGTTTATTCATACGCCCTGTGGTTCATGTACATTATTTAATTCATATATTTGGTATTTTCTTTAATTTTACACACACACACACACACACACATACATTTCATTAAGTTTTGTATTAGTTTGACTTGAATCAATCTCTCAGTATAGCAAATCAAAGATTGACACACACCTGGAAAGTCAGGGAATTTGATTTTGATTACGTAGTCAGGGTTGAGGCTCTGAAATCAGTCAGGGTGAATAAAACTGGACGTTGAGGACAAATTGTACTCCCTTTTATTTCGGTACCATAGAATGGGATGAAGTTGACAGTTTTGTTGCAGATTTTTGTGTTTGAGATGAATGGATGTGTTTTTAGTATTAAATAAAAAGCAACGGCCTTGTTCAGAACTGTCTACCACATAATGTTGTAAACTTATATTTAATGGTTTCTGGACTTGACTGCTAGATTTCTTCCAATATCAAATAGGAATTTCTTTTCCGCGTAAAATAGTTTCCTAGAACCTCGTTGGATGTCTCAGGAAAACTGCAAACTAAAGTCATGTTTGTTAGATAAATAAAAATATAAAATCGTGCAAATTTTTACTAATTTTGGGGGTGAAGTTGATCAGTGAAATATGTAGGGATATTTGAAAGGTGTGAGGCAAAAACATGGTAACCCACAAATGTTTATTTTTTTTAGTTATTCAGGACCCGATAGAAAGGAATCATACCGCGTCGTTTAATGTTGTCCGACTTCAAATTGTGCTCCAGAGATGGCAGCAATATTTACTTATGGTAAGCCTATTGTAACATTTTGGGATTCATAAGATGGTAACCAACAATTAAGATGGCGGGTAACGAGGAGCAGTATACCAGCTTGCCACTAAAAAGGAAAAGAATTTGTAAATTAAACATTTCTTACAGCGAGTTCAGTGAAAAGATTTATTCTTGAGTGACTTACGTAGCGAATATTATGGTATAAATAATAAAACATGGTAACCCACACAG
>JAGDQP010033209.1:0-20407 GCA_022664845.1 Lepisma saccharinum
AAAAAAAAAAAAAAAAACTTTCCAGGTGTCTGGCTATAGTTTCGAAAGCTGGTGATGTGTGGGCTTCACTTAAATTTGTACAGTCTCGATCAGTTTAACCATTGAGGCTCAAAGGGCGATGAAAGATGGAGAAAAATAATATGACCTTGATAATCTCAACAATGAATACCAACAATGATCGTCGATTTAAAAGACCTGTATTAAAACGACTCATTTATATTCCCCCCCCCTTTCCTTCCTATCTTGAGTTGCTTGATTAGCGGTGGATCTGTCAATGACATATTAAGCGGCCACAGGGGCCGGGAGGCATTGAGCATCTCCTTAGCTCCGCAAATTTATTTCCACTCCTGCTACTATGCACAAGAAGCTTCAAAGCACCTTCAGAAAGGCACGATAAATTCCCAACATTTGCTGTAGACATTACTTACACTTCCCTAGCTCAAAACGAAAATAATTTTAACATGTATGTGTATTATATTTTATGGTGTGGCTCGGTTCTATATATATATAAACTATATTTCTATATTTGAAACTACGTTTTAGAACTAAGACAGGAGATCCAATCTCTGTATTTTTTATATAGGAGATTGCTCCTTATATAGTGCTTAAATTTTAAAGCCGACCCCGTACTGTAACTAAAATTGTGTTTCTGTATATTTATTTTTTGTAACTGTTTGTTCCATTCTTCCGTTTGGAGTGGAGTGGAGGGGGAGAGTCTTGTAGTAGTCGAAGATGTAGGGAAAGGAAAGGGAAGAAGACAGATGAGGGAGGAAGGGAGAGGAGTATGAGCCGTGAGTAACGCTGCATAGTCAGTCGAGTTGCTTGTTGTCTCCTGTGCCGTGTGTTGAGTGCTGAGGTACCCTGTAACATTCAGTTCAGTGTAAAAGAACGTACTTTCATTGTTGAATGTTATATTATGTGTTTTTTTTTCTCTGGTGAAGCGTGGTTCCACCTCAACGGCTATGTCAATACGCAAAATTACTGAACATGGAGAACCGAAAATCCACTCATCTTTGTTGAGTCTCCGCTCCACCCTGAGAAGGTTGGTGTATGGTGTGTCATATCAAGGCGACGCATAATAGGGCCCATCTTCTTTGAAACCACAGTGGACAGTAAAATTTACCAGGACATTATTATCCAGTGTGTTGCAATGTTAGAACCTGATGAACGGATGTGCTAATTTCAACAGGATGGTGCACCTTCTCATACGTCTAATTCAACTATGGGGAAGTTGAGGGAACTTCTTTTTGGCGACAGGGTTATTTCAAAAGGACTATTTTCCGCCAGATCACCTGATCTCTCAAGTCCGGACTACTTCGTATGTTTTTTTGTTTTTTTTAACAAACTCTTTATAGACATAATCCACACAGCTTAGAAGAGCTGAAGCATCACATCACCTCACACTTTCCATTCAAAATGTCACGGCAGAAAGTATTCCATAAGGTTGGTAGGAATATGGCAAACCGTCTGGACATGTGTATCCTACAACAAGGGCGTCATTACCAACATTTGCTGTAAGGTACTACATGCGCAGAACGCTATAGTGTAACATTTCTCATATTTGCGCTCGGGACCGGTTTTAAAATGTATACGCACTGTATAGAATCCAGCCACAAGGCAATCTCCTATAGAGCTCTTATGGCTTGGCTCTAAAGGGGCCAAACTCCTTCATAAAAATATAGGAGATTGGCCCTTTTGAAACCAGCCTACATATTCAATTTTTCTTCCTCCATCAAAATCCTGACCTGAAGGTTTTTTTTTAAAAAATAGAAATAAATACTAGAAATTCTATACATTGGATATTATTGTTTTTAATAATACATTATTAAAAAGAGAGCAATTAATAAGTGCAAAGCATTATGTTTACAGAAAGTGAAAGTTTAACATCTAACAACGTATATTATATATATAATCCGAATTGAATTATCTTAATATATTCATATAAAAATGTTGTTGTTACTTTTTTCTTTTACTTCGAAAATAAGGTACTGACAACAGCTTTTGTTATTTCATTTAACTTAGATTTTGTAAGAAATTGCGAAAGAAACTTACATTCAATTGTGTTATAGATATTTCGCTTTCTATTTATATAAAAATAATAATGGTTAAAGAGATTGCAATATTGGTTGCGCTATTTCTTTTTCTTATGCGGTGTTGTGTTGAGAGAGTGTTGTTGTTTTTTCCCTTTTCGCTCCAGAATAAATATAAAAGTTTTAATAGAGCAATGCACTTTTTCTTTGAATCTTACAGACTTCTAACTAGGGACATCAACAGCGCATTGTGAAAACACGAGTTAATCGTGTTCGTAATAAAAAAAAAACCGTACCTGACTTACCTAACCTCCACATGCGTTTGTTCATTAATTTTATTAAATTTCCTAATGCGTTTATATATATATAAAAGAGAAAAGTTATTTTATTTTAAAAAAACTAAGAAGTTGTACCAGGGTTCGAACCCGTGTTCTTTGGAGTAGCTTTACGACATGCTACTAATACGCTAAATTGGCAACTGGAAAAACCCGCTTGAAAGTAATATTTACTGTTAAGGAGTAATGCGCATGCTCGAGAATGGTTCAGCCTCGTGCGCTAATCCTGTCGCTAGTCGCAAGTGAATCTTAGCCGTCCTTTTTATTCACTTTCTACCTGAGAACATTATGCAAATAGCAATTACTTCGGTTGGAAGAATTATTACAAAAATATTATGAAAATATAGCATAAATATGTTTTGTTTGTGCTGACTATTTATGGAAATTAGAAAAATTGGAAAGCAAAATTGTTTGTTGTTAAAACTTCACACATTGTCAAGTTTCTATTTATTTTATAATTCCACAATGATTAGTTCAATTCGGTATTTAGTCCTCTCAATTTTCGTGAGTGATAACTTATACGTAAAGCCCATTACAAAAAAGTGCTAGACACTTCCGTGGTTCAAAAATCTCGTAAAGGAGAGCCAAAAATGTTAGTAAACTTGGGTTACACTTCGTTGTGATCGACTCTGATATTTCATATGTTACTAAATTTGTATTAAAATATGGCTGAACAAAGTTAACTACAACAGTAGAATCTATTCCATAGATTTAATATTTCCTCAATCAAAAAGTTGCACTAAAACCATAAAAGCCCAAAACGATGAATTTTAAATTTATCGATGGTTGGTTGCATAACTACCAAGTATATAATTATTTTGAAAAAGCTTAAAATATATTGCTCATTTTTGCAAAATGAATGGAATTTATGTCTTATATTTTTTTATGTTTCAAGTGGACAATGCAGAGAATATTAGATCTTGATGGCAAGTTTAGCTCCACACAATCTTGACCGAAAAAGATTAAAAGTTTTCAAGATTCGAGGTCAAGTTTCTCGAACACGACCAATTTTTATTAAGACATTGTTTACTCAGTTTGATGGTTTTCCTGAAAGTTTCTAAACCTTTCTTTTAACTACTTTGTAGAGAAATACGAATCAAGCAATGACAACGGAAGTCATTAGGTTGGGATAAATTATGTTGAAAATTACCATTATTATTATTACTGACACGGAAAGGATTGGAACTTTCCAAATCTAAAATAGCCAATAACTCGAATTCTATTGTTATAGACAATACTGAGTGTGTTTAGCGTTTATTGCACGAAATGTGTTTTCATTCCTCAAAGCATGATATTTGTGATGATAAACAGCTAACTTCATTTATACATAATATGATTAGCTGAAAAATGAGTTCTTGGGCCGAAAATAATTCTAAGTAGTCTTGAATTGAATTGAATTTATTTTAAGGACTTTAGGTAACTTTGGCTCAGATCGACTAAGCAGTCTTAGATCTGTAAGAGCAGCAATACATCAATTAATACCAGTATTTATTCTTGTGTCTTGGTAGGAGAGTGGCAAATTACAATCATATAGTTAAACATATGCGATCCAGGGACATATCTGTAGTGTGTTGTATGAGGAAGTAGGACGTCCAGTAAGCTTAAGTCAGCAGATCCGAGAGTTCAAGTGCTCCTAGAATTATATTCACATAATCTGCGGCCTTCATTTAGTCAAATAAGATAGATTCAACGTTTGGTGCAAGCTGGTCCAACAGTGGATTTGAATTAAGGATGGCCACATTTTCCTTAAAAACGGAAAATATTTTTTCCGGAAAATTGGAAACGGAAGACGGAAAAACTTTACGGAAACTGGAAAATTGGAAACGGAAAACGGGAAAATTTCAGGAAAAGCGGAAGACGGAAAATGTGATTTCCGGAAACCGGAAAACTATTTTTTCGGGAAATAGCCAATCCTAATTTGATAGCGAAGAGACAGACAGAAGTTGAACTTTATGTATAAGATGACGATGAGTTTGGGACTCAAAGGCAGATTTCTGACCCTCTGCCATATAAAGAGAATCGATGGTGGTTTGCCCTTGCACTACTTGATGCAGATGATGTTAATGTCCGAAGAAATGACCCATGATTTAAAATAAAATAAGAAATGTTTGTCCTTGATTACAAGGTGAGAAACAATAACACTCATGCACCAGAGACATTAGTATTTCAGTAGTTCAGATAACTCTACCAACGGAACTATCATGTCGAAGTTTATCCTGGAAGTTTATTGACAGGATAGACGTCTTGCAAGAAGACAAAACACCGAAGAAATAGTTGATGTTTTCAACTGTCAGGTCTGGAGAGCGAGACTCAAACATTGCTGGGCAAGGCGGGTGTTCAATAGCAATTAAACATCCACTCAGCGCGGAGAGTAGCAGTGTGGGATTCCCGTAATTTCAAAGTGAAGAGTTGTAGTGAGTTTTAGCGAGTGGCCTCACACCATAGCTATCCAGCGCAATTGGTGTTTTACGTATATGCCTCGTCACGTAATATTGGAACCTTGTTGATAAAAGGCAAGCTATTTTTAATAGCATCCTTACAAGGTGCCCATTCTATCAGGGAAATTTCAGGGTACATTTCATGATGAAGTCACTGATAGTTTCCTCCCCTAAGTTATTGCTGTCTTAGAAGTTTATATACTTTTTTTTTGGTAACTGGCTCTGTCTTTAAGTGAAATGTCTTTTCATTTCAGGTGTCACCAAATAAAAGTGGGGACACCGCTACCCAAAGTGTTGTCTTCAAAAGTTCATTTGCGAGGATTTCTTTTCTTTATAAGATTCCCAGTCGCATCGTTTCTTTTCACTCTATTGTTACAATCGACAAGTGTCATGAGAAAATAGATTGCTGTTATAACGCACATTATGATTAGATTTGTTACTATGTCCGCGCATGTTGCAGTACATAGAATTATTACACTGTAAGAAAAAAAAAATCTACCTTTTCAAAGCATTATACACGAACAAGGCAAGTTTTGGTTGCTTTTTGTACACTTTTTCAAACAATTTTAGACTTTCATTAAACAAAATTTTTATAATATCCAGAAAAGAAATAAAGAATATTGGAACTTTCATTATTAGATGGTTTTCTATAAGTGACAGTACATCGAAAAGCGGGTTTGGTATCTTATACAAGTAAAATAGTTGGAAAAACAGCAATAGAAATATAAAATTGATTTGCCTTGGTGATAACCTATTGGTTTAAGCAACTGCACTACGAAGAGCATAGAAATCAATATTTACTTTTTTAAGTAGAAACGTGTTTTATGTAGAAAATGTCGTTATCAGAACACGTTGTGAACAACAAAATACATCAGAATTGTTCGGGCGGAGCCCAATCGGGAAACTGTATGTGTAGGTTACCACCAGGCTTCAACAGCGAACATCCTATTTGGATGAACAATATTTCGTTGGAAAAAACATGCGGAGAGGCCTTTCCAACGATATCTCAACCATCTTTTTAGCTCTAATAATCCCTAAGATACAAATTGCTCCCCGGTTTCTCAATACCCGCCTCTGCAATGTGTATGATCTCTACGCATTCGACAGTCGGACGGACAGACACAACACTTCTTGCTGAAGCCTAAAAGTAATCAATCGTTAAAATGAAGTCCGCAAGAAGTGTTCAAAATTCACATGGAAAAAGACTCAATAAACCCAAATCTGAAGTCAGTTTCTCTCTGTCTCATTCGGTTGAGTCACTAGTCTGCGCGTTGCATTATGATATTAAGATTGATTCGATCTTATGACAATGAGAATCGATTTGATGTCGAAAGTCGACAAACTGCTTTGTCGAAAAAGATGATACTGATGAAAAAGAAGATACCGATACTGAAGACACTCAGTCCTGATCCTCCAATCATTAATAGACATCCAAAGTGTCGATATTCATTACATGAATGACTCCTCATATAGCCGCCATATTGGCAATGGGTAATGTGCAATAATAATATTTTACGATAATTAAGCTAGCCTCTACTACTTTGTCTGCACATAGTCTCTCAGTGACGGAGACAGTAACATAGGTGGAGTCTCGTAAACGTTCCACGTGTGTAGTTATCGTGAGAGTTTCTCATGTAGTGGAGGAAAAACAAGAGGTCGTAAATGCAAGTAATGGCAACGGTGAGATACTTATAGGCATAATTTCCACTGGTGAAATCAAAGCTCAATATTGTTTCTCGGCAGCAAAAGATTCTGATTTAAAAGAGAAAAGAAGGAACAATAAAAAATATGACAACTGATAAAAAGAAAACTTTCTCAAACATTTAAATAAACAGGGTGTATCTAAAATCAAGTAACAAAATTTATAGACAAATTGTGTGGAACAACAATAAGAAAAGAAAATAGCAAATGAGGATGAAAATTAGACATTTCTTGTTAGCAATTGACCTTTAGTTCCTATTGTATTTTTACGGTACTTGCGAGTGACACGAGCAATCATTTTAGCGGCTAAATATCCCCGCTCTATTGATAACTAATAAAGTATTAAATAATTAACAAGCACTGGCGTAATAGACCGATAGGTCCTGAACGTGCCCCAACGCCATCTGTCCACGGCTAGTGGAACTACGTCCACTGGATCACGGTTGTGTGGTCAGCACTGCGCGCATCTGACCACGAACAAACGTATTAGGGGCTTTCTAGACCGAGTGTGACCGTCACGTCTTTATTCACGTGACTCCCCAGTTTGCCTTACGACGCTGGGTGGACGCCGAAAAGTGGGACTCCAGCCGGGAATTGTACCCGAGACCACGCGGACATGAGTCCAACGCTCTAACCGCTAGACAGTGGAGCCCCTATTGTTAACTAATAACACTATATATTTATAGAAGAAACACCGTTTCCTATGGCCTTAAATGATAGGAAAGCCTAGTGAATCTCTGATGCATGCAGTGAAACAAAAACTAATTTTTGGATAGTTTGTTAATATGAACTAGTCATAACGTGTATGTTGCACTTCTCCAAAACTCTTCCTTTCGAATAACCAAATATGCAAATTAATCAGTTTGACGATTGTGATAACATCTTGTTTGAATTTGAATTTATTTATGTCCTTTAGGCATCTCAGACCCAGGCCAGGATAGGATGGGGCAAAAGGTGTTGGAAGTTAGATGGCCAGGACTTAGTAGGTACCATTCCTGCATTTGCCTGGTGTAACTGAGGAAAAAACTTGGAAATACCTAAGTCAAAATGAGTGGCCGCTAGGATCGTTCCCAGGACTTTCCGAATGCTAAATCAACGCTTTACCAATTGAGCTACAGAGTAAAGCTTGTAATCTAATTACCGTTGAGGTAAAATAGAATTAGTGAAGAAGGGCGAGTTTAGTGGCTTCACGTGTTGCTCTGTGCCCATGCATTCTATCCCGGGCTCAAATTCACGTGAATTGAATCCCACGCTAAAAGTAAGCATTTTAGACGGAAAATGCTTGATTAGGATAACAATCCTAACTGAACCACGGACCGGTGGGCACGTGGTGACGGGTTCGAGTATTGTTTGGCTCAATTGAGCAGAGCCGGGGTGCACTTTACCAAAAACTGTAGGGCCCGTCCATAGAAGCCTACCAGCTCGTTTAATATATTAATAACTATTTAATCTGTCTTGTGCAATGTCAGTTCCATCACGATGACATGTTTTCCTGGGGAGTCTTCTCTAAAGTGCATTCTTTGGGTACAATTTGAATTGTGATTTGCTAAGCTGACATGGTTTACTTTAGGCATAGTACTTGTCGAGGTATGACGTCATTTATAACGATGCTACGCTAACTTAAGCGCCTGTAGCTCAGAAACTATGATGTTTTGAAATTTCTTGAAAGGAACGGTTCTCTTGCTTTTAATGTGAATAACCACCTCCCGAAGTTTCTTGCATTATTTCACTGACACACTCTATAAATATCTTACAATGTACTAGGATGTCACTCTGAGGTCACTCCATAAAATCAGTTCCAGAAGAAATATCCTTTATCCAAACTAGTTTTCAAAAACCAGTTTCTTTATATTACAATCGCTAACCCTCTACATACATTGTATACTGCAATCTCATGTAAGAGATGATATGAGGAGGTAGCCAGCAAAACCTCACACATGTCCATTTTTTATTTAAAGAAAAGGTTTTGTTCTTTTTAAGACCTGAGTAAAGAACTTCATCGAATAATACGAAGTGAGTTTCTGAAAAGCATACTTATCCCATCGTAATATGTACTTGTTGACAAAATTACCTTGATGTACTTGATTGCATGATTTAATACAGCTCTTTATTAAGATCTTAAAAAGAACAAAACTTTTTTTTATATAAAAAAAGATGGACATGTTAGGTTTTGTTTATTACCTCCTCAGATGTGAACATCTTTCAAATGGCGAGAAAGGACGTTTTCTAGCCCCCCCTCTCACCTCCCATACCTACTAAACAAAAGTCTCATCCCAGATTACGAATAATTACAACTGGTTTTGCATCCTGTTGAAATGAAGAGGATTACATTGCACTAAAAGATGAAGATGTATGTTGCCACATTCTCGTCCTTTTTAGTTGTAACTACTGAAAGTCAAACGTGAGGATGAGCACACAAAAAAAGCAAAAGAAAAGGACAGCTTGTCTTGTGTTTGGTGGCAAGTCTTTTGCGGTTCTGTGTGCAACGAATCTTCTTTGTGAATCTCGTAATACATGATAAAAAAACAGACAAAGTTCACATTTGTTACAAGTGTCAGCCACTGAATGAAACCGGTTAACATTTGTGTTTATATACTTGTACACAATATGTTATTAATAAGTCCAGAATGTTAAGTCTAAAGTTGCTATTAGCGTTTAGAAGATAAAGTAGTTTTTTTTTTAAATAACTTAATTTAAATGCACTTCAAACGATCTAAACCGGTAATTGCCATTCGTGATATCGCTATTCAAAATACATTTGACACTTTACTCTGATTTGGAGACAGTCGACAAATTTACTGTTGCCAACTTATTGCTAAATCTAGCTCATTTAAGACTGAGTCTATCAAGAGTTGTACAAAAATGACTAAAACATTTGCAGTGACGTTGGAATGTATTGGTGACAAATCTGGTGGATTGTCTTTTAGTTCTTTTCTCCTTGGCTGTTAAATTTCAGTTGATTTTGGTGAAATTTAATAATTTCGTAAGCAAAATGTTAAATAGATCAACCTCAGCACTCTTTCTCAAACATCTGAAGAAGTTGCCGTAGCTCAGTGGTAGAGTGTTGGTGTAGCATTCGGGAGATCCTGGGTTCGATCCCAGCGACCGACCACTCGAACTGAGGTTTTCCCAGGTTTTTTCGTCAGTCACACCAGGCAAATACCGGGATGGCACCTTCAACGTCGACCCCTTCCCGAATCCTTTTTCCCTTCCCTATTCCGGCCTGAGCCTTAGATACCTAATTGACATAAATAAAATTCAAATATGAGAAAGTTATATTTAGCCCGGGCCATATTTAAGATAGAATTTGAATTCGAAATACTAGTAGACTTCTTACACCAAATAAAATTATTGAAATAGTACGTAAACATAGTGTAGCATTAAAAGCAACTTCTAAATTTTTTAAAAAAAAATTCTAAGTAAATTTTCGAATGTCGTCAAAGTTTGATCACCGATTTAGTAGAGAAGATAGTAGGAAGCATCTTCATGATGTAACCTAAGTTCCCATGCACGTGCTAAATATGTAGCCTTTATGATAGTGGTATTAGGTTAGAATCAATCATTTAAACGTATTTAATAATATCTACGCTACAGTTGTACTTCCTTTCGGTATTGTTTATATATAGATCAGATCTGTAGGAATCATTGAACACAATAATGTGCTAACAATCGAAAGTACATTCAAAGAATCCTCCATAAATCCTTCATCCCAAGAAGCCTTCATAATGAAATATTTCCGTAACGCACACATCAATGATATAAGACAATATAACTATAAAATACTGTTCAAGTATCTTGAAACTTATTACTAGCTTTCCCTGTTCTTATTTTTTTTATTAATTTTCCACATGCATTAGCCCACACATAAACAATAGATTCAAGGAAAAAAAAAATCAGTAGTAGAAGACCATTAATATTTCTTCATAAGATAACTGCATATTTAAT
Source organism: Lepisma saccharinum (assembly GCA_022664845.1). Classification (NCBI taxonomy): domain Eukaryota; kingdom Metazoa; phylum Arthropoda; class Insecta; order Zygentoma; family Lepismatidae; genus Lepisma; species Lepisma saccharinum. The sequence goes on from JAGDQP010033209.1 coordinate 10,450, forward strand.
TCATATATATTTCCTTATGCAAATTATTCCTTGATAAGGAATACCAATATTTGTCAGTGCGTACGAAGTATTAGACAAGAAATGATTCTTTAAGTAAATCGCGCTCTAATGACAACGCATAAGTAAGAAAGTGTAGCTAGATGTCTGTGCATGTTAGACTTGTCCGATGTACATAATATTGAGGTTTAGCTTTGACAACACAAAGTAAAAATAATGAAAGTATTAAGTTGTCTGGTTCAATGTTACTTCAGTTTGTAAGTTTACATTGGACAAGATGTTTTATCAGACAGATGTTGTAACGCTTGCAAATTATTTTAATGCATGATTTGAATAATAGAATATGTAATCTTCAGCTAAATCTACCACAAAAGTAATCTAAGATGTGTTCAAATTTATGTAGTATATGCCCTTGTACATATTCATCATAAGATAGCTCTGTTTTTATTTCATGACACTGTATGTCTTATACACAATTTTATCACAATTTTTATTCCCTTCAATACTGATTTCGGTTTTTTTAATACTTTTCTTTAACATATTTAGTAACTTTTCTATTCTTATTTTCTTACCTCTACAGTTTTTAGTGATATTGTTATATCCTGCATTTGAACATCATGTTTAAAAATTTGCGCACCTTTGTACTCTGCAAACCTACAATAACTGAAGATAGCTTTCATTACGGGTATGAGTTATATCAATTAATATGGATTTTACATCGAATATATACATATTTTGAAATTACTTTAGGAGAGGTAAATATTTTAAATTGGATTATTGGAATAGAAACTGTGTAATTTTATGTAAATCTATAACGCAAAATAATTGATCATTGTTCGAAATTTTTATATAACCTTTGTACATGTTACCTTGTATATCTTCTTCACTCGTAACTCTGTTGTTCATCTTAATACAATGCAATCATCATCACCAATATTAATTTTGTATTCCTCTTTATATTTTTCTTTCATGTTTTCTCTCTTATCTTTATGGTGACTTTTCTACCTTTCATTTTTTTAAAAACATTCCAGTTTTAAGTAATACCATGTTTAATAAAATGTATATGATTGTAACATGTAAAACCCGTAATAACCGGAGATGGCTCTCTGTTGCGGGTGTAAAGAAAATAAAGAAATATATTCCACTATTTTCCTTTCCTTCTCACAAACAAATTATAAACCCACATAGCAGAGTACATCCCTGGGACGTCCCATTTAGATCCCATTAACGTTAGATTTCAAAAACTCCCATAGCGATGTCCTAAGGACGTCCGTGGGATAACTCTGTGGGCAATACAAACAGTTCATCCCGTATGGAGGTCCCCTGGGTGTCCCCCGGAAATCCGTGCGGGATTTCCTACCTGGAATTTCTATAAATTAAATCGACCTTACTATTATTATTATTTAATTAATTATAACTATACGAAGGATATGGCTTCGTATAGTTATACGAAAGATTTATTATAACTATACGTCCCATGGATGTAAACGGGAGTTAAACAGGACGTCCTACGGACTTCCCGATATCCTGCCAGGAGATCCGTCAGATATCCCTGGGACGTCATTTTGCTATGTGGGAAAAGGTTAAGAACAAGGACTAACTATCGCCTAAGAATGCCGTAAACCCCTTGGACAAATAAGGAAAGTACTAATAGAATCAACAAAGATCTTTAAGAGCACAGAAACCATAATCCAATTAAGTTCCTGGTAAAAATAAAAGTATTTAATAAATAAACAACTGAGAACGTGAGCCACCATTTGATATTCTTACTTGTTTTCATGAACTCATGAACCGGCTTAATTCATTATTAACTTACGACGTCATATAGTGGCTGAAGGTATGCGAGATAAACGTCGATTCCCGCAGATAAGTGCTTGTTAAGAAACCCAGTGTTAAGAAGAATGTACTTTCTTTTCTTTACTTCATTGTAGTAATGACCAAATAACATTTAGATTAATTCTAGACTCTTGAAATTGTGTAGTCCTGGGCTGTACGCTATTAAGGTCCTCGTCCTTTCACAATCATCCTTGATTTAAACACCTCTTGCCCTTGTGTCATTGACATCCGAGTGTCTCCATCTTCTGGATTTACAATGTCGGGTACTGAATAGCCCTTTAACTGACAAAGGCTTTTCCTCCCTGTTTGTTTATTTCATTGTGTTATTTGTGTTATTTTATTTATACTAGGACTTTCCAATACGAAAGGAATTTTGGACTTTCCGTGAAGCGATTCCTTCCAAAGAGTCAGTGACACTGTTAAGTAATTCTCCTCAAGTCTTCCCTTGTTTCCATAATGGTGTAATCAATGGTGTAATGTGTAGATTGTCTGAAAGCATAGCTGAGAGAAGAGAAAACCACCAATAGTAGAACAAGTTTCTAATTGCAAACACTAACAAAATCTGGCAATAACAAAACGGTGTGTACACATGCAGTATACAGTAAAACTTCTGTTAACCGAAATAGAGTTTAACCGAAACGACAAAGAAAAAAAAATCGAAAAAGATAGAAGATTTTTTCAAGAAACAGTAAACTTAGTTGTGTAAGAAGTTGTCCAACTGTAGAAGCATTTACAGCTTTATTAAAAGTCTGTTATATACGTAATCTAAAAGTGTATTTTTTTATAATTGCCTTCAATTTTTTTACTTTAAACTTTAAAAAATACACATTTTTTAACCGAAATTTTGGTTATCCATGCATCCCCTTTATTTCGGATAACAGAGGTTCTACTGTATAGTGACAAGCAGAACATATGAAAAGTCGATTGTAAATCTGCGGTTGGAGTCGATTAGAGAAATAAAGGGACAGATACAATTAGAAATGAAGAAAAGACGTAATCGAGTTTCTTCCCTCCAAGATAATATAAGACCTTATACAGTTTAGAAAACCAGGGTCAGAATTTTTGTCCCAAGATATTATAAAATACTTGGAAAGGTTAAAATGATAAGGACCGCGAACGTTTTTATAACAATGCGGTGATCACAAGTGTTCGTAATTAATGAAAAACTTGTTTTGAAAAAACAATTAAAATACTTCTCGAAAAGTATACAAAAACCAGTAGGAGTAACTTGAAATGTTTATGCCTTCGTAAATATATTCAAGGAAGTGTGAAAGAAGGATATTGCATAATATTACGCTATTTTTAACTTCAAACTAAAATGTTGACGTTGCACCGTAGTTCTAATTTGTTCCACTATAACACGGGACCTCGGGGTGACCAAAAGGTTAGGGTCATCGCTTTATGTGCGTGTGGTCACAGGTTCAATTCCCGCCGAGGTCCATTGAATGTAGTGATTCGGATGCACTTGACCATAAACAGTACGCCCTGTTCGTAGAAACTCATTAGCTCATAACAATTCAATCAAACCATGGCACGAACAACTAGATAAGTTTGGTTCCTTTTCCCAAACAAATTATGTTCTAAAGTCTACATTCAAATAAGCTGAAAATGTAAAACAATAATATTTAGTCAATTCTTTGTAAGGTTTAGTATGACTCTTACCTTTTATTCTTCTTAACTTTTCGTAAGCTTTCAACGATACAATCTTTCTTTTAGCTATGAATATTTCTTTCATTATTGGTCCAAGAAAACGGGGCCGCAGCTTGTAATTTTGCAAGAGGGAGCAACCTTCGATTTGGCGCCTCTTCGAAAGAACCAAAAGCGTACAACGCCCCTTCCTTATCTTCATTTGGTACCCTGGGCACCTGCCCCCCCCCCTTCCTTCCGAGGTGCGACCCTGCAAGAAAATGTTAGATTAAGTATTCCAGTAAAAATAAGAAATTTGAAGGGGAGGATATTACATTTTGTTTTACAATTATTGTGTATCCAGTTTCTTTAACTTGTAGAGAAGGAATCAACTCCGAATTGAGCTCATGACGAAGTTTGACAAAAGATGACAGGCCAGCCTCTCCGTTCTTAATACTTTCTCTTTGATGGGTATTTTAAGGAGTGTTGTTTATTTTTACATCCTTGATTATTATTAACGAGGCATTAAAGGAATGCAGTTATTCAGGACGCATAATTAAAGACTTTTCACTTTTTGTTTCTTTTCCTTTATTATTTGTGTTGTAGTTCTATAAATACTAGTTATTGTCGTATAACACCTGCCTACACATGGTACGCGGCGTAGGCTTGGTAATTTTCCAATGATGAAACCAATGCTTAGCAGTGACATCTAATGATTAGATCATAAGGTGGTTCACACATTAAAATGTTACAAACCCGCTTTTAAAATGTACAATGTTCAGAAACAACGTTGTACTGTAAAATCACGTGCACAAGGGACGTTTGCTCCTTATTTCTTAGTCTAAGATTAGTATATTTTTTATTTATTTATGGTATCTAGGCAACTTTGGCTCAGGCCGGGATAAGGTAGATGAGAGCATGTTGGAAGGAAGTCGGGCAGGGCCTCCGTGTGAAAGTGCCATTGCGGTATTTGCCTGGTGTGACTGAGAAAATCCCTGAAAAACCTCCGTCAGGATGAGCAGCCGGTGGGATCGTTCAAGCTGATACTCTGTTATTGCCTTTTGAGTGGAAAGGAAGTGATAAGACTTTCGGTGTCTCAGAACGAATGACGAATGTCGCAAAGCGTCCCTGGCAATTAAAAAAAAAAACTTGGTAAACTTTATATTTTATATATAGGCCTATGGGCCAGTCTAGTAACTTTGGACTTCGGCCCGTCACGATTCGCCTTTAGCTGTTAAAATCCATGCCCATGTCCCTGCCGGGACCTTCGAACCAATGGCCTACCGCTGTAGACCGCTCGGCCACCCGACCGGCGCCAATTTTAAAATTAGAAGCTTTAATTTGCCTTGTCTTTGGAAGGTTGGTGAAGCACTTATCTGTTCCTCTATTGCTAAACCATTTACAATTAATTTTGCGAATTTCTTTAAACTCCAATGGGATACGTAAAAGAGTATCCAGTTGATTGTAGTATTTTTTCATCAACTTCTTTGTTACACTATAAAGAACACTACTTGATCCACTTTATCTACTACTGTTAGCGTTAGGGTCTTTCCGGTCTTCATGAACAAATTTGACACAAGACTTGTTATGACCAACATAAATGCTAAAGTTATAATGTTAGCATGGCCAATGTAGGGCCCTCACAAATTGCAAGAAGGGCCATGTAAAGTTTAATGGTAACTCCACATTGTTTTAATGCATTAATATCTTCATAAGACGCAATATTTACTTAAGATTTTGTATTTTGGAACCTGATCAATATTCTAAGGGTCTTTTACAAATTCTTTTTTGGGCTCCATTACCATGAAGGCCCTTGGAAGGTGTTTTGGGGTCTCACGCCCCACAACCCCCACTACCACGTAAGCCCCGGTTACTACTGGATGCGCCCTTTTGTTAGCAGTCCTCCCCTGTACAAATTGTTTACATTTCTTTGACACAAAACTGAAAGGTTTTCGGGAAAAGGGTGTACAAAACGTCTAAAATAAGAATTATTTTTTTTACAGTGTATTCATTTATTATTTATTATCTAACTATCCACCCATTATCCTTATCTCACCCCGTGTCTTTCTCTATAAATACACGATGTAGCTGAATTGGAACGACAGTTTTCGCAGGTGAATGCGTGACACCAAAAGAAGGAAAAACGTTACCTTTATCATTTGTTGAATTCTGCTTCCATTTGGAGATACAGGGTTTCCATCTTCGAGTCCAAAATCGACTTGTTACAAAAGTAAATTATTAAGTTTTGTGGATTTGATTTCCATCAAAAGGGTGACTAACTGACTCTATTAGGGAAGCTAAAACTTTTCTCTAGCTTGAGAGAGCTCAAAGTTTTAATTTTGAATAACACTTCGTCACTTTATTGGAAATTATGTATTACTCCCCTTAGTGACATATGTAAAACACAGAACGCAGTGTTGTTAACTATGAATAGTATGCGAGGAGAAATATTCAAAGTAAGCAGCTTCAACGTTTAAGTTCAATATTGTTCATAGTTTCCAACATCGCATTCTGTGTTCCACACATGATATTTATGATTACTAAGAATTACAATAAACGGACGTAGTACTACGTGATAACTAAAAACTTTATATCAGGTTGGCAACACTGTTCAGCCCGATGATAATATATACCATATTGATAAAAATAAACTATCTAAAACTAATGTTTACTTTAATGGAAGGATTTCATAGTTTTATCATTTTAAACAAATCGATTTGGGACTCCCAGTTGGAATCCCTGTATCTCAAAAACGAAGAAGAGTTCAACACATGATAAAGGTAACGTTTTTCTTTCTTTTTGTGTCAGGAATTCACCTGCGAAATTTGTTGGTCGAGTTCTGTTACACTGTGTATATGTATGTGTGTATGAATGACTGTTTTTGTTCGTGACGCAGCTAATGCTTAATTGAAAGCGAGGTATCATCACTATCTCTCCCTCCTCCTTTCTATATTCCGTAAACAATATAATAGCCACGTTTAAAGTCTGTTTTCGTTTTATTTTCTTTTAACACCAGCTAAAAAAGATGCTGTTGCGTGACTTAAAGCTTTTCATACTGATTTCCTCGTCGTTGTGTCTTTTAAAAAGGAGAAAGTGGAAGGCCTGATTCTACTAAACTCCACTGTTATCTCCTTCTATCTTTTCCTCTTTCTTTCATTCTTAGATTTCTGCAACAACTGACAACACAATGGGGGGGAAGGGGGGATATGTAAAGAGAGGTCATGGAGCTAAGGCTGTTCGGTACACAGTAGCTATGTTATTTTATCCTTAATTTCACACTGGACTTTTTTCTCCTCTCTCATTATGCAGTTTAAGATATTTTGAACATGCAATTACGGACAGTGAATTTGAAACACGAAACAAGATTGCCAAGTAAACTGTTAACAAAAAACTTCAATTTAAAAGAAGAAAAAAAGTCGTGTAAGAGGGCAGATGAAGCGAAAGTATTGTTTATCATTGTTCTTTTTAAGCACAACTTTCTAAGTGAAGTTAAATAAAAAAGAAACGTAGTCGGGCCCTGAAATCTTCTTTGTCTCCTTATTCTTTAGTCAAATGATTCTTGAATCCTAAGTTCTCCCTCCCTCCCTTCGTCCGAGTTTTCAAAATCATGGGAAGACGAGAAGCAGTATTGTAATTGAGGATCTCAGAAGAAAACGGATGGCACATTTATTCAAAGCATCTTTGCTACGCTCCGCTGCCTTCTAATCAAGAGGTCCCAGGTTCTATCCTCGGTAGAGACACGAGTAATTCGGAACCCACACTAAACTTTAGGTTCCGTTCTTAGGACGTCTTCTTCATCCAATGGACGGTAATGGCAAACCACCTTCAGTTCATCTTGCCCAGGGATCTTCGAGTGAGGACCTGGCTTTGGGCAGAACACCCATCAGAATCACTGCACAAAATATGGATATGTGTTCCCACACATGTTTCATGTCATACCGGGTGTTTCAAAAGTTACCCAACTTTCTGTTTTCTAGTACGTAACTGTTAAACTAAAAGACATAGAAATAAAGTTTTGTGACTGAGAAATAGCCCTGTACATTTACAAATTTTTAATGCATTAATTAACGATTTATGAATCACCATTCAGCACGGTTATAAAAAATGTTACCAGAGTCGAAAAAATACAAACTATGAATATTCCTTCACAAAAAATTAATAACTGATCGGAACACTTGAGAGCCTGGATAGCTGCTTACGGAACTTGAAACAGTAAGTCCTTCTCTAAAAGCTTACACACTTTGAAGGTATTAGTACGTAGTGAATTCTGAAAATATAGATATTAGAATGGACTCTGTCAACACTGATAGTGGAGAGTGATACTGAATGATGTGTCTTACCACACTGTCTACGTAACTATTTCATTTTCAATTAGAAATGACAAAGCTGAAAATTCTCTGAAAAAATCAACAAAACGGTTGCGTCTGGCAACCCTGGGATAACTATATATTGATACATTTTAACTGTATGGAAGAATACAACAAAAAATATACAGCATAAGAAAAATGTTCAAAAACAGAAAATATACAAGAAGTTATGAAAGTTGAGTCAATTGAGATGTACGAAAGATGCTTTTAACGGGCTTTGTTCTTACAATGTTGTGTTAAGGAAATGCTAGTGTGGTTGTAAGAAGCGAGCAGTAAAATATTCAGAAAATATCTTGATTCAGCCGTCCATTTATGCTTGCAATAGACCCAAGGCTAATGGAGCTCGTTATTGAAACAGAAGATGATCGGTATTCTGTCCGGAGGCAGGTATATAATCCGAAAGTCCCTGGGTAAAGTGAATCTATAGTGGTTTTGCTTTCCATTGGTTGAAGATGACTTCCTAGGGACAAAACATCTGAAGTGGGCTCTGAACAACTTACATCCCCACTCCCGAGCGAATATCGAACCTGGGACGCGAATTTCTTATCTGTGTTATAATATGCAACCGTGGGCGGAGCCTACTTGAAGAACGAATCAGGTGATAGCTTGCAAATAGCATGACAGATGTTTGTGAAGCTTATTTGCTTATGTAATAAGTAAAAATGTATTCAAGCTAGAATGAAAACAAGGAAGAAGGGTAACTAGACTCTTCAATCTGAAATGACAAAGGAAACTCGATGTACTTTTGAAATCTCTGTGATTGCTTGCAGATAAAGAAAAGTGTTCATCTTGTAGAAGTAAGCATTTTATACTTTCGTTGTGACTAACAAAACGTAAGCCTCGTGTTTTTTAATGTTTTAGATAACATTTCAGGCAACTATTGTCTTCAAAATTAATTTTGTGTAAAACACAAGGACACTAATGGCTTTTTAACCAAGCTAAAATAGATCCAAGATTATTGTTCACTTCTTTCCAAAAAAATCGACAGGTATCTTACATGACCCAAACATTAATTACAAGTAGAGTAATTGGGGTTGGGAACTGAGTCGGAAGTACCATAAATTGGCAAGCCTGCTGTGGGGAGTGTCACCCCCAAATTATCGACATCACCCCCCAACTTTAAATTTTTTCGGTCAAAAATAGATTGAAAAGGTGGAAGACTCCACTTAAATCCTCCCAATTTTGACTTTACACCCCCCCTCAAACTGAAAATCCTGGCGAAATCCCTGGGTTACAAAAAACATTAATTTTGTTATCATATAACCTACCAGCACTAAATTTAATGTATCCTTATTTATATACTGGAATGAAAAGCCCCAGAAATATTAATCTTCTCACAAATATCTTGTGACGTGTTCAAATCCTAAACACCGTGTGCGTCACAAAAATAGTATAACCGAGGAATATGCCGTAGAATCTGGGGTACCACAGGGATCGAACCTTGAACCTCTTTTGTTTTTGTTATTTGTAAATGACTTGCCTGCTGTAATAACATCTTCTAACAAACTTCTGTATGCAGATGATCTAAAAATCTATCGCAGCATTTCTTCCGAATCGGATGCTGTAGCCTTACAAAACGATATAATTACAGTCTGCAATTGGTGCAAAAAACAAACATGTTGTTATTAAACATTACAAAATGTAGTGTAATGTCTTACACGAAAAAGAGGAACTATTTAAAATTCGATTACAATATTAATGATTCACCATTAGTTCGAGTAGATTCTATTACGGATCTTGGTGAAACCTTAAAGCCCAACCTTTCGTTTGATATGCACATTAAGCGTATTATTAGTGAAGCTCACAGGAACCTCGGGTTTGTGTAATGAGATTAGGAAGCGATTTTTCAAATATTAATGTTCTAAAAATTTTACATACAGCGTATGTTCGGTCGAAGTTAGAATATGCTGCGGTAGTATGGCATTCTAATACAAAGAAGAACACTCGCCAAATAGAAATTATATACAGTCTAAATTTGTTCGCTTTCTGACTTACAAAGAAACAGGAATATATCCTAAGTTCGAAAAGTACTTGGACCTAGCAAACAAATACACATTACAATCTCTGGAAAACAGAAGAGTTAATTTTCTATTATCTTTCCTACACAGACGACTACATAGCAATATTAACTC
>JAGDQP010033210.1:0-20806 GCA_022664845.1 Lepisma saccharinum
TAAAGGACCAAATTATTGTTATATTTATTTACGATTTGGGCAGTGGCGGCTCGTGACACAAATAATAAGTGAAGTATTACCAAAACGTTAACCCATCAACACGTTTCTTACTATCCTTGTTCTTTAACATTTATCACGAGATTTTATGGCTTAGACAGGATAATGATAATGGCACTACCTGATCTTAGATGATGTTGAAAGAGCCAATGAAGACTGATTAATGCCTAATTAGCTAACGCATATCAAAATAATAAGTGAAGCTAAACTTCACTAACTTTACCTGCAGAGCCGCTACTGGCTATATTGTATTGTCGGGGGAGAGTTTGAGGGATATTGTATTGTCGGTACGACGCCTGGCGTTTGTATTGCGTATCTTAATGGGAATTACTATTGAGATATGGCAATGCAGTTCTCTGGCGTCGTATTGCACCCAATTAAATTCTGATTTGGTGCTAGCCGTAAGATTTAAATTATAATTCTTCCTTCTCGTTACTTTCGCCTTTAAGGATCTGTTGACGAATGATAATTTAATTATTTTCGGTGTCATACTTCTTTAAGTAAGCACAGCCCGGAAAGATCTTTTCATTTTGTTCCCTACCCATTACGTAATCGGGTCGTTTTTCTTTTCACTGTCTTCTTTCAATTTTCCACTTTTTTACTATTAAACACAACTGGGCAATCACAGTCATACAGCATAGCCCAAGTTAACGTTCCTATTCCATCTCTTCTCTTCTCTTAGCAAAACAGTAAAGTTTCTGTTATTTTATGGCAGTCTCCATCACCAACAAAGGTTTCAACTGAGGTCCTATCTTACTCCTTCCTGCTGTTCTTGGTGTCCGGCTTACGTGAATCTTTCTTCTTTGGAAACGTGCTACCAATATTAATTGAAGAGTCAGCTACCAAAAACACATTTAGCCAATTTTTGTAGAAAGTGAGATCTGCTGGTTTCTCTATAGTTTCTTAAGCGCTCTTCCTTTAAGGTCGCTTTGCATAACATGTCTTCTCCACAGTACCAGCGGGGTCACAAAGTTATCGTAACGTGCTGAGTTATGGTATTATAAGAGCACAAGTTTTGTGTTTCGTGCAATAACGCAATTATGAACCAACCGGGTTTTGGTATCTGAATCTTCAGTTCTGATTATATAAAAGACTTCTGGTAACCCTGTTTCCCCTTCAAATTTCGTCTCGAATCTATAGAGCGCGCGGAAGTTAGGTTTACTCAACCCATCTTTGACTGATCAGGTTCTGACTAGGGTTTTAATAGAGCAGGAAAGGATTCGAAATATATTGCAGTTACTTTTTTTAATGTGCGTTTACGAAATTGTCTTAGTAATAGTATACACAAGTACTTTCTTACCTTAAGTAGATCCTTGCTACTGTGTGAAGTGTAGAGCTTAATAAAATTTCCTGTCAAAGGTTCCACATTCTTCACTTGATTAGTTTGTATGCTTTCCTTATGTTCTTTGATCCGCATTGTAAGGAGAATAGCTGCATACTCTAATAATGTAAGAAATGCGAAGCTTATACAGGATAGCATCCACACATCGATTGCCTTGATGTTCAATGACATTACATTACTTGACCTAAGAATGAGGAAGAAAGAACTATAGATCAGAGATATTTAAAAATAATTTTATAAACTTAAATACTTGTGATTTGCTGCCAAACTTATTTATTTTGACAACAAAAAGCTTATTAAAATGAATGAGTTCCACTCCTTTCACTGATATATGTTATATGAGATATTTCAGAAGATAATCTGCCTGAAGGTTTCTAGTATATGGTAGTTACGCGTTATATTGTTGGATCGTAAATTTAACTTATAACTTTAATAAAAATATTGTAAAAATATAAAAAGGAAGATAAATTGAATGTTGAACGTAATCATAAACGAAACCCCTAAAGAGAACGCCAAGTCCAAATACAACAGTAGTGATTAGTGCTTAGTAACTGTAGGAAGGGCGTATATTTATCCTAATTTGAACAGATATTCTCGAGACGAATAAAACAGTACAAAGAGATCGACAAAAGCAATAAAATACGAAAATCGAATTCAATTGGCATACTTTTGGACTAGTCTCTGACAGCTATCTTAGAGTTTCTGTAACAATTATCTAGGTGCATATTGACAGTATTACGCGAGAAATGCATTAAGCGAGAAATGGAAGACTAAAAGACTGAGGAATGAGCTCTTCAAGAAGGTTGGATGTAGCAACGCCATTCAACTGAAAGATGTAGTAATACAGTTCGGTTGTTATTGCATGCTGTAACGCCCATAAGTTCAGAAATTAAAGCAAGTATTAAAGGTAAAATAAAATAATGGCTGAGCAAAGCACTACAATTTTTGTAAACGTTTTCGCCGACTACCAAAACACTCGGCTTCCTCAGACACACTAAATCATATACACAACACAACCTTCCAAAAGGCTTGAGAGTTGTAAAGAAAAAAGTGAAGTGTGAATCGAATAAATATAAAATGTTGATTAAGAAGATGGAGAAAGAACTGATTTGGAATGAAATTAGGGCGAGAGAGCTCTGGTTAAAGTGGAATGAGGAAAAGACAGAGAACTTAAAAAGTAACGTAAGTGATGATTTGTCTGTGTTCACGAGGGAAGCTGTTATGAAGAGACTTAGTGTGTGGGAAAAGGAGTTTAGTATTAAAGTGCACAATAGAATGGAGGAGAAAGGGGTGAGACTCGGATGGAAGAAAGAAGAAAAGGAGGACATAGAAAAGAAAGTTGTGGTTATAGGGAATGTGAGGTTGTCGGAGAAAGAAAAGATATTATTAAGTTTAGGCTATAAATTTAAAGTTAAAAATCAAAGAGTGGATGCTGAGGAAGTCATATATTCTGTGGAACAAGCCATAGTTTAGGTACAGGATAAAGAAATAAGGGACAGGATAAGAAGAAGGGCTAAGGTGATAGTGGAAAAGAACATAAGGAAGGGAGGGGGGAACCTTTCAAAGAAAGAATACGGTGAGTTGGAAACCATGAGAAGACGGAAAGACATGTGTGTTCAACAAGCAAATAAAGGTGGCGCTATTGTAGTGATGGAGAATAGTTGGTACAAAGAAAAACTGAGTGAACTTTGTGATGAAACCTATGAAGTGATAGGAGACAGAAATATGTGTGAAGAGATAAAAGAAAAAGTGAGAGTTTCGTTGACAAAAGAAGGTTACAAAAATGGAATAAACGAAGAAGGTAGGATACCAGTGATGAAACGTTTCCCAAAAATGCACAAGGAGAACGTAAAATTAAGACCAGTGTTGGATTGCAGGGGGAATATGTTTGAACCGCTGGAAGAGAAGATAACGAAGGTGGCAGAGGTGATAAGGGGACAGCAGGAGAGTGCTAGTGTGAGGACTAGCGAGGAACTAAAAGGAAGACTAAGGGAAATAAGGGAGATCAGAGCTAATGCGATCGTGTTCAGTGTGGATGTAAAAGCCATGTTCCCGAGCTTAAGAAGGAAGAACATAGTGAGTGTCATAACAGAACATATGAAGGATAGTAGGATTAATGGCTGGAGTGGGGAAGGGATAAAGGAGACTCTGAGAGCCATATGGAAGAATAGTTATTGTGTCATAGGTGATAGGTTGGTCAGAATTAAGGAGGGACTGAAAATAGGGTCAAAGTTGAGCCCAGTGCTGGCGGAGATTGTTATGAATGAATGGGAAAAGAAGGTTCGGTTAAAAGGAGGTGACAAGTTAGTGTTCTTTAGTAGATATGTTGACGATTGTTTGGGGATATGGAAGGGCACGAAAAGGCAGTTGGAGAAATTTGTAAAAGAAATTGAAGACAGAGAGAAAGGCATAGAACTGGAGTTGGAAGTGGAAAAGGATGATACCATAGTGTTTTTAGATATGAGGATTAAGAAGAAGGAAGGGAAGATATACACGGAATGGTACCAAAAACGTTGTGCGTCCGGGAACTATTGCCATGCTAGGAGTGATGTGGATTACTCGACAAAGAGAAACTTCATAAGAAACATGGAAGAAAGAATTAGGCAGGTCAGCAGTGAAAAAGAAAAGGCAGAGGAAGGGATAACAGTTTTTCATGAGCAGTTAAGGAGAAATGGATATGATAAGAGGAGGTTGAAGTTAAGAAGGAAAGGAGAGACCGAGAGACAAGGAGAAGAAAGAGCGGAACAAAAGGAATATGGAGAAGAAGAGAAGAAACTATGGTGGGGGATAGAGAGTATAGGAGAGGATACAGAAGTGATAAAGAGAATGTTGAAGAAGATGGGAGGTATTTCAACTTACAGAAAAGCAAGCAAAAGGCTACTGGACGTCATAAGAGAGAAGAAGAAGAAAAAAGTGAAGAGAGAAGAGGAGGGGAAGGAAATTATGGAGAAAAAGGGAGTGATATATAGAATCCAGTGTAGTGATTGTGAAATGTGTTATGTAGGCGAAACGGGAAAGAGGTTAAAAGAGCGGATAAAGCAACATAAAGCTGATATTAGGTTGGAGAGGGACAGAAATGCTATATATAACCATATAAGAGACACGGGACATTTAGTGGATTGGAGTGAAGTAAAAGTGTTAGAAAAGGAAGACAGAAGGACGGTCAGTAAATGGAAAGAAGCACGATTTATAGAAGTTGAAGGTGGAAAAGCGATGAACTGGAACGCGGGACTTAAAATTGATGACCAGTGAGGTAAGTTATTGAGAAGCCTGAAAATATAGATTGTATTATTGTTGTAAGGATGTACAGTGTTGTTTGGTTATTATTATTTATTTATTTATTTACTCTTTATTTTATATTTTTAACGTTTTAGTTTTATTTATTTCTTTATTTATTGTATATATTTTTAGTTTTCCTTATTTTTCTTTTATTGTATAATTAGTTTTGTTTATTTTATTGCTTATTTTATTTTATTTATTTTCTATTTTATTTTATTTTCTTCTCTTTTTTTAAATAGTTTGTACAAGAAGGGAGAGGAAAAGGGCTTAATTTGATTTTGTAAGATAAAGGTAGTAGGAGCAGGAGAGGGGGGTTAATTAAAAATTCACTTTGTGTAGTCGGTACGGGATTGGCTGGGAACTTCTGATAAGAGTCAATCAGGAACCACGGAACTGTCTCACTGACGGTTGTGTTGTGTATATGATTTAGTGTGTCTGAGGAAGCCGAGTGTTTTGGTAGTCGGCGAAAACGTTTTCAAAAATTTTAATTTTTTAAAATAAATTGTAGTGCTTTGCTCAGCCATTATTTTATTTTACCTTTGGTATATAAAAGCAAAGCTTTCGTATGGAGAATATCAAGTATTAAAATACATTGCTGAAGGTGCATGAAGTGGGCTAATCAAAGATGGAGTATATGAGTATGCGGAGATTATTGGTTTATGTTTAGATAACATAGAGATAAGTGTCTCGATGCAGCTGCAGCAATGTAATGAGATCTATCATATACGTATGTTTTGTATATCACAGACGTATGTATTAACAGGAAATCGTAATGGAAGTTTTGGTTAGTAGTTGCACATGCTTCTGACCGCATTGGTGTACAAACGCCATGTACTGGTGAAATCGTAGATGTGTTACTATCTACGGAAACAACGACAACCCATACACGACATGTAAGACATTACACAGGAATAATTTGGATTTAAGAAATTCTCGAAATCATCTTGACGCGAAGTCACTGCCAAACTTGGAGAACCTGTGGAATGAACAGTGGCTAAGTTCTCTCGTGCAAATCCATAAGTTTCTTTCAGCACGATATAAGCAAGTCCTGGTTGACGGGTGTTGAATCAGGAGACCTTGAGTGAGGATTTCCAATGTGTAACTTCGTTCTTCTCTTCATTGTGCTAAGAATTAACTTTGTTATGCACCGTTATGACACAGGTCATAACGTATCAAAATGCTTTAATGCTGTTCGATTTTAATTCAGTTAATTAATCTGTTTACACTGTTTAGTTAAATGAAACATATTTAATATGAGCATTCTTTTTGGTTATATTCTTGAAACAAAGAGACAATATGAGTTGTGCTATCGTGAGAGTATACTCGCGGAAATAGCTTTTGCACATTCTCTTTGATGGGAAGCTCTGCTAAATTTTGTTCCCGTTATGTAGGAAATCCTAAAGAAACGGGGCATTTTAGTAGCCACTAGTGAACCATAAAATCCTTACGGAATAATAATTGTTGAGATACGGCATAGTAATTGTTGGACCTAATAGGTGTGTTCAGCTGAAACAACGATGTCTTTACCGAACGTAACGTTACAACTACAAGTGGATCCTATATATACTTTTGGATTTTAACAAGGTTGTCACTGGGCACAGAGAAACAATACTTAGGTTGAATATTAATATACATCATTTGCAGATATTATAGTGTGAGTAGATTGACATAAGTCTATGAAACAGATTCGTGTATATAATATTTATGGTAGTGGTTTAGTTCAAAGTGAACATTAGTGTGGAGATTTAAGAAAGATTAAATGTAAGATCCAATTATATTAAATGTTATTAAAATACGTACCTTCTACGTATCATTTACCTGGGAACTTAGTCTTATGATAGAATAAGTAAAAAGTTAATTATTCAAGGCATACATGTAGGTTTGCATGGTTTTTAAAATATGTGCTTTCATAATCAGTAGAGTCAAAGTTTTATTAAACTGTTTGTAAGTGTGTGTAAGCTATATGTGAATTAACCTAACGAATTCTAACAATAAATCTGAATCTATGTGTATGGAACATATGTTAGAGAGATCATTGCTCACTTACTTCTTTACTCAGTACCAGTGAATGGAAACCATTAACAATTTGTACTAACACAGCACATTGTGAGTATGAGAAGTTAATAGGAAAATATAATTACCTGGTAGCTTCATACAGGGTGACCAAAGTAAGAAGATTAGTTACAATAAGGGCCACACGTCCAGGAACCATATCAGGGGAAATAAGGAAGCTACCCCATGATGTAATCACAAAGAGGCCACTTGGGAAGTATATCTCCAAAACGAAACTCAAAATCTGCCTTCGCATAATGATACAAAACACCAAAGCAGACATTTCCCCTGAAAATAAGATATTCTAAATTGTTGACTTGGGAAAGAAAAGCTTAAGATGTACTAGGGACAGTAAGAAAAGAAGATATCGCATGGAATAGATAGGAAATTCTGGAAAATGCTATTAACACTTCTGGAAAATGTTATTTTTAAATTATAAGGTAGTTGCAAAATTTGGACATTTTGCTTTCATCCACGAACTCTGTGTACCACTCAGGAAAATATTTTTTTTATTAATTCACTCACAAAAAATGCCTAAACAATCGGAAAAAAGTATAATTCGTCTTCAGAAACCTATCATCGGATTGCCGTAGCAAAGATAATGAAAAGAGCAAAGGAAAGTTTCAAATGCAGGCAGTGAGAGATAATTTCAAGGTGTTCCTGCTCTACAATGAAACAAATCTCACAATGAAAAATTTTGAACTGTGTCCATCATATGCCTATGAAAATTGAGTTGAATGATTAAGAATAAAATTCCTTTATAGTTGTACATGTGTTTTTAAAATTGTAATACCTATGTTTGCAAATGTATAATAAGTGTGTGAAAGAAGTTACACGTTTCAAAGGTTTTTTAACAGCATGCATTAGTGCAAGGTTTATGTCTCAAAATTCAAATCATCATTCAATATAATTACTTATTTGTAACTATTGAAGGAACGTACCCTTTTAGTCACGAATTTTTACCATCTACTCATGATCTTTTCTTAAAATTTCACTCACGAAATTCTACTGTCTCTAATTATAAATAGGTATGGATGTGTTATCAATTTTAAAATTATATATCAAAGAGTAATTAAGTTTTCGTATATTCAAATCAACTTGATTCCATACTTTCAATGGTGTCAATAGTTCAAAAAGTTATATAAGACTCTACATCGATAAATACTATGACGTCCCAAACTCAAATTGTAAATCTCACCGAACAGCAGTATTGTTTGAATTGGGCATCAGAATCTCTGTCGGGAGTTGTTCGTGAGAGTGTTATGAGCTGGACAATTATTTGTTTTCCAGTAGAAGATGAGTGCTCGCAGATGCTCATTTCTGTTCCTGGCCTCCTTTCGTCAGTCAGAATGAGAATATTTGTTAACTTCGTTGCCATAATCACAGGAGAAACGCCGAAAGGAAGTTTGCAAAATCGTAGTATAAATGTTTTCCGTCAATTAGTATCACTCGACTTCAGGAAATGAGTATATATGTGTATGACTATGCAGCAAAGCTTCCTCAGCGCCACCCAGTCATGTCCAGTGAGCACTGGAATCGTACAGAAAATGCTAGACCAAGGTGGCAACCTTACATATACATGTGTTTACGACATGATCAAGAGATGAACAATACGAGCTGAACCCCGTGTGTGAGAAAATTATTGCTCCGTGCTTAGTTGGTGTGGGAGTAAATTATTGCTAACATTATAAACGGTAGGATTCTAGGAATAGAACTTTTACTTTTGGTAAAGTGGACTACAAACCACTGCGTTCGATACAGTCCGCTGGATTTGAAACTATGACTACGTTTACAGAACGGTAACGTGATAACAACATGGCCATGGTAAAGCTATCTTCAGGTGGTGTTGTATTATGTAGTGAAGTACGTTTGAAACATAGAAGGTTTCACAGATAACTTGGTGAAGTGCATTAAGAACTACGATTTTTACCTGTAACATTAACAGTGACAGTTGTATATTCCTAGTACAAGGCACAGGAGAGTACGATAAAACATAGTAATGCTACAAGTGCTATTACGCCTGAACCAATAAAACTTCGAGTAACGTATGTAAAAAACAATATGTAGAGGTTATGCAGGTAAGCACACAAGAAATTGCACCACGAAGTAACTGAACTGACCAATTATATTATCTTCTCTAAGGCAACGCCCTCACCCAATAGCATGTAGTGATGTGCAGTTCAAAATTGAAACCAGTAATGTATGGTTTACCGTCGTACAAACAAAACCTGTTATGTGGTGGCAGTGCGATGCTACCATTTGCTGCTAGTGTGGCAAAGGTATTTTGCAGTTTGAATACTCTGCACAGAGGCAGGCTTGTTTATTTCAGAAATAGAATATCGGCAAGAGTTTAAACAATGCACACACCTAATTGGAAGGAGGAAAACTGTATGACGAGTAGTAACATACAAATGTATTCAACATTCACATGTCTCGTTTATTTTTCACGATAGGTTACATTATCAATATCACGTTCATAAGGTGCAAGCTCCCCGACTAGAAATTGCCTTTCCAGAGTGGAGTTCTGCCAATGCAGTATTCGTCAATATGTTTACGATTCATAGATAATATTACTTATTTTATGTACTGCAAGAATGGCATCTTAAATTATCACAACACTCATGTGTGGGCTGGTGAAAGGCGCTCACCCATGTGTTACTACGGAGACAATACACCAGCATTTTTCCGTCAATGGCTGGACAGGTATAATGGGTAATAAGATATTGTGATGGTGTATTTTCTAAATAGACTAACCGGAAATGTTTATCGTAAGTTCCTGTAAGATATTTCTTGCTTTCCTGGAAGAAACCATCTCAATTATCGTTAGCGACAATTTCTGAATGATTAATGCACGATTAAGCACCATCTCGTTTAGAAGGTATAGCTACCAACATCACACAAAAGCGATGGACTCTTGGCTTATAGAGGATATATAGTGGTTTCGTCTGCCTGATCTTAATTTATTAGAGTAGGCGTTCTTGCTATTGGAACAAGCATCGCTGACTCTAATGAGCTACAGAACACCTACGACGGAAGGCGGACATGCATGGAAATCACATAAAGCATATTCTCTCATATCGCAACATATTCAGAGGCTTAACCATTACTAACTTCCCGTTGTGTTTCTCGTTTTTGGTTAAACTCCATGCCACTTCTTACCTCACGCTGCTCAATTTGGTATTTCCCGAAACATTGCGGCTATAGTTGTGTTAGTATATCATTTGTTGTGCTCTTACTAGATACACGTGACACTGACTATTAGCACATTATATTAGGATCGACTGCTTGCAGTTTTACCCAAGGATTTCGAACCTTCAAGACGCTGCTTGACATTCTTGGTATGTATGATATGGGTATTTGTTCGTGTTCTTAGGATGCATTTTCTGATTATTTCTTACTTTCCCACTGACCACTTAAAGCCCCATCGCTGGTGTTGATTTTACACATTCGATGTAATCTGTCCGTCTTCATCTACTCTTTTTCATCCCCACCTCGCCGAGCATAACATGGTTTCCCTGTCATCTGATTCTGGATGTTTTGCGCACATGTATTACTCTACGAACACTACAATGTATTCGTAGCAGGTGTTTTCTTCACTCTGTATATGTATGTACTGAGACTCCAACGGTCGTTCTGTTTCTAAGGTACTATACGACCATACTATTCTTATAGGTCCCTGAAATACTGCCTTCATAGAAATTGTGTCTATGTATTTTTGGAATATTCTAGTGCTGTGGTTGTCAGATTGGAAATTCCCGGCCTGATCTGGACCCACGTATCTCTTTTACAGGACCTCCGAGATTTGATATACGCCAAGAGTAAACAGAAAGTAAAATCATATTAATTAAGTGGTATTCATCAGAAACTACTAAATATAGGACAAATAATTCAGACAAGAATGTATGAATTATAGTTTCACGTTTTTAGAGGTCAAACATTTTTAAAAAGTTTCTGGGCCACGGCTGATAATAGAGATCAGCGAAGCTCTTCTGGAAGCAGGAACCGAGCAAAGGGAATCTCAAGATTCGTGATCGTAAATGTACAATAACATTTCCAGGTCTCTCGGCGATTTTAATATTTTTTTCTAACACATCATATTATGCTTAGTTTTAACATTAACTTGTATACGTACCTCCATGTAGTCTGATAAGTGTTGCATTTGGATTTATTTCAATTTTAATTATAAATTCAGCTGTTCTCTTTTCATTCCTTAGTCCTGGCACAAATATCGCACCTCTGTTTCTCCAAGACAATATAATTTTGTCTCTAGTGTGGCGATCTAAATGGGTGAAATACAATATGCTTGTTATTTTCAGAGCCCAAAGTATTGTTATATTACGAATACTTTACAATTGCTATGTACTACGAAGAATATGTTAAGTAAATTAAATAAATCTAAGTTAATAAATTGATATTAATTTTAAACGTAACTGTTTAAATTTGAAAATGGCATTGGTATTTGAATATAAGGGTTTTATTAAAACATCTGTTGTCGAGAGATGTGTAATTATAGCGCCAGAGATGTGAAAGAGAGTCATCCCAGATTCAAGGTAAGCAAATCGTAAAATCATGTACCCTCTTTCGAATTGAGTTCTAGTTTCATTTGAATAACAAAACAGACTGTAAAAATGTTCGAATAAATTCACATATATTTGAAGGCAATTAGTTGTAAGATGTTAAGTAAATTTTAAGCTGAGCGAGACTTATAGAACATTCGCGTCTTAAGATTTTGTTCGGCCGTTGTTGCAAATTCTACATACTTCAGTTAAACTAAAACTGGGCGCTTTAATTCAAATTTTGTGCTAATTCCAGAGGCTTAAGGACTTGAAAAATGTTCGAGAGACTTTTTCAGGAATTTGGTTTCTTGTTACTAATTTGAACAATAGGAGCACGGATATACCTCGATGATTTGATTATGCATAATACATAATAATAATACATAATACATAATAATAACACATAATACATAATACATAATACTCTCAGCTACAAAACTAACAAATCGTCAGTTTATAGAACATTTTACTTTGTCAAACTTCGATGGAAACATTATTTTTTATTTTAAATTTTATCTTGGAGGAAAATTCGATCGTTACTAGCATAACATATATATACAAAAAATATAAAGATTTTTGAGGCATAGGCATTTATTCCAAAGGAGTTACAAATTTTACAGTGATATTTACTTCGGACAAGATAACGGAAGAGGATTATATGATGAAAATCAACTGAATGAATAAGAGTTTTTTATTGTGCCAGAAGGTCTTATATAAATAGGAGACGTTACACTGAAGATTATCAAATTGTGATCAATATGCTATTAAGTACACCCCGAGTATGATTTAACTACAGCACAACAGATATTCAGATGGACAACACAATGACACAATAAGGACGTGCAACAAATGTAACAGATTTTCCCAAACTTGTACGCTCTCGAATATCGATTATAGCCAAATAAACCATTATCCCTCGCAAACTGATTTACCCAAAATGAACCGTCGTAAACTTGAAAATCTTGAAAATTCAATCCCGACTTTAAATTCCCGTGTATTGTCAATTATCAATTCTTGAAATGTGCATGAGTAGGGTTATTTTGTTTTCAGATTTCTGTCGTTGAACTCACCAGTTCATCGATATATAAAGTTTTCAAGTAAGGAACCTATTGAATTGCGTATCTATTAGCAATAATTTACGAAAACTAAATTTGCCGGCAAATACTTAATTTTAGAATATTTTGCGCCAAGCCTTACAGTTTTTAGGTTACCTGCTTGGGGTCTACCAGCACGGTTCAAATAAAAACATTAATATAACAGTGAGGTACCTACTTATTAATATTGCCTATAAAGCACTGCATGCTGGCTTTATAAGAAGTTTGTTTGAGAAATCGAACAACAGAAGGGATTCCTTAAATTAAAGGAAACCCCTGATAAATGCCCCTTTGCTTAAACCCTATGACCAAGCTCCGCACTTCATTTGTTTACTGATGCAACAACGAAAGCGTTCTCTGGGATTTTAATGCAAAAAATGAACAATCAGATGATATATATCAAACAGAACAAAGGTACGCTGTAATTGAACAAGAACTTTTAGCTATAATTAGTGTGACTAAATCCTTTGCATTCTACTTGTAAGGGAAAACGTTCACTTTACATACGGACAACAAAGTATTGCTGTATCTGAAAACTTCAAACAATCTTCCTTCCAAACTCGTGAGATGGGGCACCATTACTTTCGGAATACGACTACGATGTAGTATATGTGGCATCAAATTCTAATACAGCAGACTATCTTTCAAGGGAAACTAAAACACCCATATAGAAAGGAGAGTTTGAAATAAAGCAACTTGAATGTAACGTATTAATTCGTGAACAATTTGATCTTACAACTTTGCAGAAGCAGGACAATATTTTCGGTCCTACCTACAAGTATTTGAAGAAGGCGAACAAACTGATGTTAATATTGAACGTGCATCTACCTACTACCAATTAAAAGATGCTAGTTACATAGATTATATAAGTTCACGAATCAGACTATGTTAATCTGTATTCCACATTCCATGAACTCCATGGTTCTCCATTAACTGGACATTTTTCGTATGCGAAAACATATGGCACGGCGGTTACCAGGTGCGCAAATATGAAACCGGAATTTGTGCATAGACGGCGTTAGTTGTCACTGTGGTTACTGTAAAACGGCGTCCTGTACGCCACTTGCTTGTTTTGACTACTGATAACGATTTGCAACTCACAACCAGACAAGTTTCTTGTCATAGTGTTGTGTTTAATAGCGTTGAACATGGCGCAATTTGTACCTACAAACTACGATGTGCAGACAGCATCGATTTTCTGTTACCATTTGAAGAAAACTGCTACAGAATCGCATCGCATGCTTGTCGAAGCTTACGGTGATCATGTCCTTGGCAAGTCACAGTGCTATGAGTGGTTTACAAAATTTAAAGGTGGCGATTTTGACTTGAGAAACGAAGAACGTGGAAGATCACCGAAAAAGTTTGCAGACAGCGAAATGCAAGCTTCGTTGGATGAGGATGACGCTCAAACGCAACAACAACTCGCGGATCAATTAAATGTGACTCGAGAAGAAATTTCCATACGTTTAAAAGACATGGGAAAGATTCAGAAGGTGGCGAAATGGGTTCCACATGCAGTGACTGAACGAAAGCAGGAAAACCGAGAAATCACTTGCGAAATTCTGCTCGCCAGGTACAAAAGGAAATCATTTCTCCATCTAATTGTGACTGGTGACTAAAAGTGGATCTATTTCGAGAATCCTAAGCGTAAAAGATCATGGGTAACTCCAGGAGAACCGGCGACATCGACTGCAAGACCAAATCGCAATGAACGGAAGACAATGCTTTGTGTTTGGTGTGATCAGAAGGGAGTTTTCTATTGTGAACTGCTGTAACCTGGGACAACCGTTAATACCCAACGTTACCGACAACAAATGATCAATTTGCATCTAGCTTTGCGTGACAAACGACCAGAATATGCCCAAAGACAACATAAAGTGATTGTGCTTCACGATAATGCGCCCTCCCACACAGCAAAACCAGTCAAGGAAACGATTGCGACGTTTGGCTGCTAAATCCTTCCGCATGCGGCTTACTCACCAGATTTTGCGCCTTCCGATTTTCACTTATTTGCATTCATGGGACGCGAACTTGCTGACCAGCGCTTCACATCGTACGAAAATGGCTTGATGATTGGTTTGCAGCACAAGAAGCACGCTTTTTTTTGGTCTGGCATCCACACATTGCCAGAACGATGGCAGAAATGTATCGCTAGAGATGGCCAATGCTTCGAATAAAATAGCTTTTAGCATTGTCATCCAATCACTGTGTCTTTTCTGTACACAAATTCCGGTCTCATATTTACACACCTGGTAAGAAAATCTATCTTCCAAATTTGAAAAGATGGACAGGGGGAAAAAATTATGCGTGAACTGCCTAGTCAATAAACGCGACAACAGGAATAAGGGAATATCCCTCAAAAAATCCTGAATTTCAACCTTATGGCGACTTAGTTTTCGATTAGGTCGGGCCGTTGCCAAAAACGGAGAAAGGAGGATATAAATATATATTGATAGTTTGTGACATAACAACTCCTTATTTAATAGTAGGACCACTTAAGGTCTTAGTACGGAAAGTATAGTTGACGTATTTGTGGATAGAGTTATACTAAAATACCGCTGGTCAAAATAATTGTTATTAGACCGGTTATCTTCGCAACGCTCTAGAATATTTAACGATTTAGCTATACGATTAGGAAGACAACTGAAGTTCTCAAATACGATGGCTCATTACAGTATCGGCCTGAGAGAAAAAAAAACTGTGAACACATACACCAATCGCTCAAACCGTACGTCAACAAGCAGGCAACGTACTGGAATATTTATCACAAGACACTAGCTATGCAACTTAATGCAAATATGCATGAACTATTAAAAACTTCTAGTAATTACTTGGTAGGTGGTTACGATCGTCGTTTACGTTTAGATGTACTTTTAGTTTTGCCATACGAATATGAATCTAATTTTGACAGAATTGAAACCGTAGGTAAATGTAGAACAGCGTCTTACGAAAATCTCCAAAAAAGTTTTGAAAAATTGTAAACGAGCCTTTGAAAAGAAAGTAGGAGTAACAGCATTTGGAAATGGAAGACGTTTGGTTATCTTAAAAACAACCCCACAGAAAAATGTATCAAAAACTTTCGCTACACGCTATGACATCGTCGGGATGATTTTTCGCCCAATACACGAAAATTCGTATCTTGTTGAGTACTTAGATAACAAATTCGATTAAATGTTGACGGATTAATTTAAGATACATTGCAATTATAAAATCTAGTTTCACATAAAATTTAATTTTTTCTTGAAATTTGGTATAAAAACAAGTTATTGTTATTCAGCAGTTAGTCACTGAGGAAAACGACGCATGTTCCACTTGAATCGACACATTAGCGGTCATATTCTGCTCTTGTTTAATGTGATGTATAATAGGGAGTTGCCTTGCAAATTTAGTAGTGTCTTGGTAATTGCAGTGCAAAGGTAAAATACTAGTTTTGCAAGCCGCTATATCTTTCTTAAAATTTAAAAAGAAACCTTAGCGGAGACCATCCGTAAAAAATAAATTGCATATGAAACTAGGATCTATTTTTACGATTTAAAATACATTTAATTATAAGTTAATAGCAGTAGTGTAAGTAATTAACAGAAATAATAACATTACCTATATAATGATTATTTACGTAGAACACAAACATAGGAATTGGAGAATTATAAATAATGGATAAAGTTCCAACAATGCACTATGTTTATGTAAATAAATGAAGATAATAACTAAGACATTTAAAAATTCAAGTAGTAGAAGGTACAACATAAGTAAAATAAAGGCATAAATTCCTTCAATTCTATTAAAAGCAATTTGAGATGACACACGTAAAGTGAAGTTAAGCCAAAATGATTCATAAATAAAACGTCGCAAGTAATTCTATAAGACGAAATGTAGATAATATTTTCTTAAATTTATCATGCAAATTGTGAAATCGTAATTTAGAATATGAACGAAAGTGAACAAAGTTCTAAAGGTACAAAGTATTATATATTGACATTTGGTTATAACATATAGCACATATATCGCTAAAGCATACAAGAATAAATAAAAAAAATAATTGTAATTAGGACTATTCAATTATCTTTGATAAGCTCTTCAAAGAAGGATCGTTTTCTGTAAATAAGGGCAATGTTAAATCTATAGCGAATTTAGTGGAATGGCGAACTCAAGAAGGAACACTTGCTGGTCGAGGTTTACTTTATCCCAGGAAAACGTTAAAATTGTTTCAGTAAAATAATTTTATCTAGTGAGAGACATAAAAGGAGAAAGGAAGACAAATGAAGTTAATACGTGCAATATTTAGAAAATGAAATGGTGTCCAAGAATTTTCTAAGACAAATATTAGAGAATTCAAGGATAAAATCAAGGTTTTGAACTGCAAAGGAATGTTTGAAAGTGGAAAAGGTTTAGGAAAGCAAAATGAGATTTGGTTCAAAATTCAATCAAATTCGAAAGAAAACTAAATAAAAAAATCAATTCGTTAGAAGGGGAAAATCAATCAATCTTTCGAATGAAGATACCCGAACAGTGATCTCTTACAATTTTTGGAATAGGTTGATGTGCAGTCAACAGTTCTGAAAAGCAATAGAATGGTCGTCTTCAATCGATTATTAAATTTGGCTTGAAACAGGAACGAGTATGATGCGAAATTTGGTTGAATTGAGTGGAAAACAGGGAAAGAAAGAAGGATAAATCAGGAAGTTAAAAATAAATTGTATTATGAAACGAATTTTTTTAATTAAATGGAAAGTAAAACTAAAATAATAAAATAAAAGTAAATAACAAAACACAAAAACAATACTAGATAATAAATAAAAATGAATGTATAAGGTTTTTTAATTGCCAATTGCAAACGTAGAACAAGGGTAATTGATAGATTAATATTATCGAAAGTGTCTATTTTATCTATTTAGTGACAATGCAACAGGCAATGGCCTAATTATAGTGTTGAGCTTTACAAAGTAGTTGTACAGAGTTTATTGAAATATTGGTTCTCGCCTTTTTACAGTGGAAGAGACCAGTATTATTAAGGCGAGTCTTAGATGATGGGACACGAAACTGTAATGTTGAAACAATCCATACAATCTAACTTATTTTGAACCTTTTTAAAAAAGAAATAACAGATCATCGATGTGGCGCCTTTGTTATAAGCTCTGAATATTAAAGTTCTCAATGACTGCATTGTAACTATCATAAGCAGGATAGATTCGAGTTTCTTTAAAATTCAGGTATTTAAGAAATATTGATTGGATTTTCTCTAATTGTTTTCAATGTTTCAATTGATATGGATTCCAAATAGAAGAAGCATATTATACCTTGGAGCGAACATAAGGATAGTGCATTTTTTCCAATGTTGATATGTTGTTGAATTCTCTTCCCGTCCTAATTACGAATCCTAGTAACTTCAAGACTTCATTTGTTATATTTGTAACGTGTATGTTAAAAGTCAATTACGAGCAAAACTGACACCAAAATTGCAAATTATGTTAAATTGTGTGCAAATAAAATTAAAATGGAAATATTTAATTAATGTAAATCAATTTAAACGCTAATTGAAGTAACGTCGAATAAACAAAAAACGAATGGAAAGGGATAAATAAAATCCGAAAATGTTTAAAAATGAAATAAATTGTAAGATGAAATATCAGGTAAACACATGCAACATATCATATGGCTAGTTACATATTGGATAATCATCCTGTATAAATTCCGTAATCATATCCTACGACGTTGTTTTAGAATTTCTAATGTGTCCTAGTATGGCTGGTTATATAAAAGGTTTTATGAACCATTGTGGTTAGGCAAAAATCAAGTTGAAGTGGCCACAGCTAAGACTACTCCAGGAATATAATTTAATGTGAGCCAAATATTAACAAAAGAGATCGGTGTGTTTATAGACCGATTAAACAATCATTCGTTCACAGTAAGGATCATTAGAAGACTGAATGTAAAGTGTAATACAATATATTGCTTGTATTTGAAATCAAGTGAATGTTTAAGATATATTTTCCAGTTTGATATTCAATGAATTTAGATATGTATTAAATTTTCAATTCGAAATTATACTTACATGGAATCAACTGTATTTCACAAACTTGAACGTCAAATGGAAAATTCTTGAAATCAAATGAGCAAGGAACTTTTGTAGTAAACCTGGAAAGTATGAATACACATGTAGGATCGTCGGGTCATGTTGTTGAAAATCATGTCATTATAGTACAAGTGAAATAGCAGCACGCTAAATAAAATGATTTGATATATCTACAGAAAACTCTCTACGTGAGAATTAACTTAAAATACTGGAGTACGGGTTGCACTTTTATAAAGCCGAAGAAGCAGATAAGTCGCTGCGAGATTATAAACTAGAGTTCTAAATGTAGACAGCAATACAATAATTATTGCGACGGATCGCGATCAAGCACTTCCGATGCCCGTAATTAGTACAGAGACTACTCTACATGCGAGAGTTATAAACATCTGGCTTTGGAATTAAATTTTATCATGCCGATTGAGAGGTTATGTACGTATGGCCAGAATCTGTCCTATCGAGTATTAGTGCGGAAACAGGAAGCTGTATCCTACGAGTTCTCTTAAATCTACCTGAAGGAATGGCCAACAGAGCCAAGTTAATCCTGTATAGTGATTCATGAGCAGGCCAAAATAGAAATTCCATCATCATGGCCCAATGGCTGTATCTGTTGGATGTTACGCACCTCTTGATAACAAGGCATCGCTTCTTGGTACTGAACCATACATTCCTACCCCCGATGATGATTTTTGTGTAATTGAGAAGGCGCAGAGATGGATCACGCTTAATAGCAAGGAGCGAAACAAGAAGCCCTCTTAAGTAACAGAAATGACCACTGAGGACATTAAAGCTATACCTAATATACGGTATCTTCTGACAGTACGCAAAATAATCGAGGATGGACAAATCTTAGATGAGAGATACCACGTGCATAAGATTTCTAAAGGATAACCACATCATCCACGTGCGATATACGTTCTCTGATTGAGAATCGTGAAGCACTCTGAGTTTCCAGAGAGCAAAGGGACAGGTACCTTCGCTGGGAAATGCTTGTGCTATGCAATAATCTGACAACACAGCTATTCCAAACCCATACAATGATAACCACATGCCAATGTCAAAGTGCATTCCATCTGTATATCACCGTACTACACCTCCCTGAAACATAGCACAGAAGACAAAGCCCAGGTGCATGATATTATTGCGGATGTTGACAGTAGTGATACTGATTGATTTTTCTGTAATTTTGAATATGCTTTTAACCGTACTCAGAATACTTTTTAAACATACACATACGATGACCTACTGATCATCGTCTTTTAAAGAAGCTAAGAATGACACTCCAGTTTTCATGCTGAAGTCTCTTATAGCTTTAACCAATATCAAAACCAAAAGTTTGTAAATAGTAACCATAATCTCATTCATGCGCAGCAATATTGTTCCTTTTTTGTTACTCCTTTGTTTCATTGGTACATGTCCTTCTCAGTTTGACGTTTCAACAGTTAATGCACAAAAACAACTTGCTGTTATCACGTGCCGCAATCTAAAGTAGCATTAACTTGGGAGCTAAAAATACATTTTCTGTCATCTGTCTGCGTAAATTGGAAGCATTTTAACAATTGGGCAGTGTATTAGCTCTTTACTACAAGCTATTAACAACTTAACAATGTCACAAATTATCAAGGTTTAGTATATATGAGTATGATATAAAACATGCTTTTAGAGCCAAACAATAAAACAGTTCATCTTTATTCTAATTCTTGTCAAATTGTGGATAATACTTAGGAGTTCCAGATATTACGCACTGTGTCATGAAGCA
Source organism: Lepisma saccharinum (assembly GCA_022664845.1). Classification (NCBI taxonomy): domain Eukaryota; kingdom Metazoa; phylum Arthropoda; class Insecta; order Zygentoma; family Lepismatidae; genus Lepisma; species Lepisma saccharinum. The sequence continues at coordinate 20,210 of JAGDQP010033210.1, forward strand.
AAAGAGACATTTTGTATTTACTTGTGTGGTGGTTTCAGTGATCTATGTTTCTCTCTGGAAAATTTATTTTCTATGGGCAATTGTAGTAACTTCTTATTTCTGCCTGTCATCATTATATGAATGCAATATAGGTTAAAATCCACAAACATCCATGCGTTTGCAGGATTCCAACCCGCGACCTTGAAATCGCTGGCCTAATGTCTCAGACCACAGAACCACCTCGGTGTGATTATCTCGATGTGTGCGTCTGAATGTCAGTATACATTACACTAACTGAAAATTCAGTTAAGACATTTTCTTATTTCGGTTTCATTTTGATTCAGATATATTTTACAGAGTATCAGTATAATACGAGAGTAAATTACTCTGCGTTGATGTTTAAGTTGAAGGAAATTATACCGATGTCTCTATCTTAGTCATATAAAGTAAATAAATACATTGATAATCACTATATTTTCGTCCCCACATAAAGAGAAAATGAAACCAAATTGTACTGCTGCATAATTATAACAAACTTTAAAATAGCACCTACCCAGTACTAAAGAATATGAATTTATCCTTTGAGATGACCATTCGATTGGTATTTACCATGCCTTT
>JAGDQP010033211.1:0-19197 GCA_022664845.1 Lepisma saccharinum
AATGTGGAGGACAGTGTTTAAATTAATAACTTGTTTCGGTATTACTTTTACGCAGTATGTCTTGAGTTGACTCTTTGTTTCTAGAATACATTACTACCGATCACTGTAGTAAATGTTATCTGAAATTTTGAATTGGGGGTTCTTTCCACTTTTTATTTTGCTAATTTGTTTTCTATGCAAGCTACCTACTGATCTACAAGTTAGGCAGTATCATTCGTCAACGGGAAATCAATGGGACGCCAAATCAAGTTGAAAATGTTTAAATGGTCTGGAAGATAGAGAGGTGTTCCAGAAATTTGTGCTTATTTTCGTAAGATGACGGGGAAAAACTATTGGATAAGCCTGCAGTTTGTTTAGCATAGACCTTTCTTTTCTTTTCTTTCTTTTTTTTAAAAAAATTTTAGGAAATGCTACGTATAGACAACTTTCAAGACGCTTAAAACATTGTGAAATTTCATAGCACATTCTAAATCCATATAAAATATACAAGAAAGGTCACTTTAGAATCTTCCTGGACATTCAAGACAAACATTACTTTATAACTATTACGAATAAATATAATTTGTTGTTCATTATATGCAGTAACGACATTTGTCAGTCAATTAAGTGGTCGTATTCCTCTAAAACAAGCAGCATTTCTCTTAGGGATCCTGAAGTAGATTCTCTTAGTTGGTGAAAAAAACTGTGGGGGAATACTACTAATGAAGTGAAGACGTCAAAAGAAAAACTAAGTTTTGTTCTGCGAGTACGGAGTTCATCTGTGAAATAAAGTTGAATACAAGGTCTGTTTAAAAAGATGAAGATTACGGTAATACCACTTAGCCGGACCTGATTCCTTTGAAGTATTACCCTCCACTATGGACACAACGCTTCCCAGCGTTTTGAAGTTCTGGAACGCGTTTTGGAATGACCTGTAGGTCTCGCAGCGATTTCCCCTCGATCCATATGGTCTGGAATTTGTGACTTTTAGAGAATTTATTTCAACTAAGGGAAGATCTTCTGGTGCCGAATCAGGAGAGTAGGCCGGCTGTGAAACAACAGGTATCTGGTGCTTTGCCAAAAACTCCCGGCCTACCAGTGAAGAATGGGAACCTGCACGATGAACCATCCAGGACTTTCTCTGGCACATCCGTGACTTCTTGCGCCGCACGACGTTAACGCAGAATGCTGTGGAACCGCGTGAAACGAACTCCAACTAGGCGATCGTCTGCCAGTCAAAGAAGACTATTAATAGCTTTACCATGGGATTTACTCATTTGTGCCTTTTGAGGGCCGCGGTAAGGATGGTCCACACCGTACCCGTACACCAACGTTTTATCACCAAATTTACGAAACTGAATCTTTGTTCGGCGTAACGACTCCTCATATGTCTTGACACGGTTCTATTTTTGTTCAGCTAATAATAGACGTGGTACAAACTTAGCGACAATACGTCACGTCCGCAGTTTCTCGCCAAAATCGTGTGACATAAGCATGTATTGATGATCAGTTCAGCATAAACTTCACGTACGCTGAGACGGCGGTTTGCACGGATAACTTCTCACCCATTCCACGAGATCGATGACGGTAGATGGGGACAGTCGTCCTCTGTAGAGGTTCGACCTGATTTGGTACATCTGTACCATTCCACCTATAGACTTCACGCGACAAGTTGAAGATTTCTGTGAAAGTTTTGAGCAATTTTATCCAGAATTTCACACATACTTGCTGCTCCTCCAGTTCTTACATGGCCAGGTAACTGACAATCGACACGTGCACTCAACATGCTCCACTACGATTAGCACCAGGTTAATTGGGATTAACTGGGCCAATTTATGTCCCTAGGTGCCGCCACTGTCAGATCTTCTGTACGCATATATACGAACTTTGTAATAAACGTTCGGTTTCTTTCTGCACAGGCCTTGTATGTACTTAACAACTACTATACTTTCACATGAAATAATTATTTAAACCTACGTTCAATATTCAACCTGTTTATGATTTACCCACCTTCGAAATTGACCAAGTTTTCGACAACTTGAACAGATAATGTTACTTAACAGCATTTACCACATTAATATTGAAGTTAAAGCTGAATCCAAGTGGTTTTCCCGCCTTTTTTGTTTTACGTCAATTATTCAAATTTCAGTAGAGGAAAACAAAAATTAACTTTCCCAGACCGAAGATCGTTTCGTCCTTCAAAAATGAGTAGAATTGTGTGCAGAAATCCTGCAGTTACTACTAGCATTTAATAAATACTAATTGTACTCATTACTGAAGGAGGAAACGAACTTTGTTTTCTTGTACTGAAGTCTGAATAACTGACGTAAAACAAAAAAGGCGGGAAAACTTACTTGGATTGAGCGTTAATCACTTACTGATTTTAACGATTTGAGGTTTAAATTATTGTTCCGAAGACCTCTTTGAGAATTTACATAGTTGAAATCTATAACCTTCATCACAATTATTTAATTAAAAAAAAAAATTATTAGTATTTATATTATTGGTATTGAATAAGTGTCTAAGTACGACTAGGTTAGGTTCATGCAAATTTGATAATACTATTAATCTAGTGGCCGTTATAATCTGTACTTAAATGTGTGTAAACATACAGCAATGCACAGATCTTGCAAGTAGTATGTCATGCAGAGTATATACAAACACTAAACATGCAGTAACACAATCTAGCCTTTATTTGAAGAATCATCAGTATCAAGCATGCTATGTTAGACAGTTATTTCGGTGTAGAACGGTTTAGTAAAAGACATTCAATAGCTTACGTTTGATTAACATACGTTCAGTATGATTAGATTCCTTTAGGTTTGTCAGCTTTAGATATCACATAAAGAATATTACAGCAAAAGGATGAAAACTAGCATAAAGTACTGCTGTAATACATCATTTCCATTATTACGATTTCAGTAGCTCATTGAAGTATGTTTTCTTAATAGGAACGAATATATAGTTCATTAACCCTTAGTTCTCACAACGGTGTTTCATGCATCTCTGATAATCATCAAAATTCATCGAGGGTTAAAACCTTATTTACCACAATGAACATTAATATACCTACTTTAAAATATATCAGAAGATCCAGTAGTTCTTTTCAATTAATCATACTTTAATAAGAGTTTCAGAATGATATTAGGAAAGATAGAATGATATAGATAGATATAACAAGAAAAACTATTACTTTCTTTCCTTTTTCTGTAAACAAAGTTTACAACGAACTTCACATTAAGACTGATCGATTGTTATAAACTATTGATGTCGATGCTTCGACACATTGCTAAATGTCAGCCATGTTTGGTCAAACCTATTATTCCATATCACCAGTTCAACACAGTAATATTCAATGTCATTTCTGTGACAATATCTTGTCCACTTTCTTCCCGATTTAGACCCGAAAGAGTTAAGTCATTTTATTACGTATACAATTAGATATTGGATTAGTGAAAACAATATATAAACAATAATAAATTATCTAGATCAGTTATTTTTGACAAATAGCATTGTGTTCAAAAGAGCATATATATATATATATATATATATATTGTGAAAAGCAGCTATATCCTAGTGTTAAAAAACAATGTCATACAAACTCTGTGTTCTTTTTCAGATACTGTGGTATTTGATAACAGTTACAGCTATCTTCGCAGCAAGACAATTCACTACTCTATCGAAATACTCCCACCGGTGGATAAACTGATAAATCAAGAATTAGTGTTATCGGAAGAATGATCGCACCACCACCACCAGATGAAGATCCGGAGCTATACAAAAACTTTAATACAGAATTAATATTTGAAGGCCGGATTAAAACTGGTCAATTCTTTGTAGCTTTAAGCGGGTACATTGTTATATGGTGGTAAAAATTCCCCTTTATTCCATGTTATGTGCATATCAAGTTCCGAAAAATGGGGACCATCATACTCTCTCTTAAAACGTCCATGATTGTTTTTGAGTTGTTCGTGCTCGATGATGTACTGTTGAATGGTGTGTATGAGCGTTATATGTGTGTGTGTGTGTTCTTAGTGTATGAGACAGAAACAAAGTAAACTTTATATGTAAAAGTACAGTTCGTTGGTGCTGATTGTACTCATAGGAAAATGTGATCAGATTCGCTGTGTGAATTTTGCAGTGCAGCTCCAAGAAATCTTGCCAGTTATAAGAGTATTATTAATGCATATATATTTTCGTTGGTTCTTGAATAATATTATATGGAACTATAGAATAGGATATTACATCTGTTACCGAACTTCTGGTATATATTTTTTTAAACAAAAGTACGAAACAGTATTTACGTACGTGTAAGGTGTTAGGCAATAGTTTCATATTAAGTATGAAATATATATACATTTATTAGCAAATGTGGTTGTACTAAAGGAAGAACAAGAATAATACTGATTTGTATTGTCTGTTAATGAAGACAGGGAAGAAATATCTAATTTGCTTAGTACAGCCAAATACACTGCGATAAAAGTACACTAGGTTTTAGCTAGGAGATTTTAGAAAACTTGGTAAAATGAAGATTAAAAATCTGTTACCATTTTAATCCTGTGGTACAATTGGTGTAGTTAAGATCGATAAATAGTATCTATTTATGAAGTATACTTGAAATGTATTTTTTATTATAACTTTCAATACTTTGTATGTTAAACGTCCTTCAAATAAATGTTGTTCAGTAATACTGTTTTATTTAGTGTACTTTAGTTAGACTCCGAAATCGTATATTGAAAGATACAGCTCAATGACTTCAAAAAGCAGGGAGAGGAGGCAGTTAACAGCTGTACGAACAGAAATTGTTAAATTTAACTTGCTTTCAAGCATCTGCCACTATGACCTGAGTACTAATGCCGAGTAAAAGCAATTACCCCCCCCCCTTTTTTTTTTTTTCATTGGAGAATCGCTTAAATTCCATTTGAAATAGAGTTTTCTATGCTAAATATTTTGGTTAACTGCCCGCCGAAAAATCTAATAAATCTATGTTTTCAGATTTACATTGGGTTGGTGCGAATGAAGTGCGTTTTGAGTAAGGAAGTTTCCTTCCTTACCTCAAATGTTACCCTTGCCAAACTTGAACACAGAAAAGCATGAACTAGTTAGTTCCCTCATAACATAAACAAAATTTCGCATGAAATTAACCACTCAACTGCAGCTCGTAACATTTTCAAATTGATGCAGTTGAGAGCTAAAAGTTGGCAAGCCCAACTTTGACATTGCTCAGGAAAAGCAGTTGAAACATTTCTGCACAATCACGTGCCAGAATCTACAGTCTCTACAACCCTTGCTTATCACAGTTTGCCCTACAAAATTTTTATCTTCAATGAAAGTTCAGAGTTCTGTAGCTACTTTCGAAGATATTGGCATTTCAAAGGATCAATGTTTTCACGAAATGCTGAAAATTTGCATGCGAATATCTCCGAAACCACGAGACCTACAACGGAAATATTTTGTAGCTACACTTAAAACCTTGTTTCCTACCAATTCCACAATATTTCGCTAAAATCGTAAAGAATCAAGGCAAATCTTAATGTTTTGCCTTTTTATGTGGAACGACACACAAACATTCTCTCAAATTATGAAACAATCTCTTATGTGATACACATTTACGCAAAATTAAATTATGGATTACTAGGATCTCTGTCGAAAACACACATTCAATTTGATACTTTTCAAATTACACTGTGCGAAGACCTATGATATATCGAAAGCAAAAGTGTTGCTCAAAACTATCTGTATAAAATGCATACGCAGTCAAGAAACTGCTAAATTTAATCATCATAAAAAGTATCGCCAAGTTTCTAACTTTGCCAGTACAGTATTTATAATAGAAAACACTAATTTTCGAAACTACGTACCTTTAGATATACATCTTTCACATTAATGCTATATTGTTACGGAGATAGTTTACAAGCCCGGTAACAGAAGTTGATCGGTAGCAATGGTCGTATGACTGTTGCTATTGGCCAACTTCTGTTACCGGACTTGTAAATTATCCCCGTGACAACGTACCTTAAGAAACTGCCAAATTCAAATTTTTATAGGTACTCGTTCTTTTACAGATATACTGTAAAGCGATATAAAGCCAAAACCATAATACTGTATAGCAAATTTTAAGAGCATACGGTAAAGTTCCACCCTTAATTTTATTTACGAAAATAAATTACTTAACGCTTTTAATCTCCAGTTAATGCGTAACTTACAAGAGGATAAAAAATTTGGGAAATACAATAACTGATTTTAGAAAGGAATAAATATGCAGACTTTGACTGCATTAAGAATCTTCTAAATATTGTATTAAAATTAGAACTTTAGTACTTTGTTGTGTATGTGCGACTAAAGTCTTGACGCCACATTCGGTTGGTTGTCATAGCAACGGCGGAGATCTTGTCTAAACAGACAGTAAGTTTGATGGCAGAAAGATAGAAATTCAGTTGTGGAAGGAATAATAATTTTCAAACTGTTGATTATTTCAGTGATAACCAGAAACTAATTGAAAGAGTAGAAAATATTTTGAGTCCAATCTTCTACTTTTGTTTACAATATGACCGAGATTTGATGCACATACGAGAGAAAGTGTAAGTTAGTAACTTTGATCAATAAATACAATAAGGTAAATAGCTAATTTTTATTCCAGTAATTTATGAAAAACGCACAAAGGTACGCAGATAGGGTAACCAGACGTCGTTTTTAACGGGACGTCAAATGTCCCATTTTTACATTCTTTTCTTTGGTTCACATTGGTTTGTGGTGTCCTCAAATCTTGCAACGTTAACTCACTTCCCGACGTCATACAATGATGAAATTTTGCACAGTGAAGTAAGTCGGGTGACAATATTCCATTGTTACTTTCATATATTTTAAACATGGACTTCTTTATCCTTAATTAAATACTAGCCTGCAACGATCTATCATTTGACTGCTTGCATGCAGAACAGTTCAGGATTTGAGACACAAAACATTACCTTGAGAAAAAGTATCCGAACACCGAAATACAAAAAATAATGACTTTTTTAAAGACATACTTTTCTTAAACACTTCGTCCTAGAAAGTAAAAAAAAAATAATTTTGCTTATGCATGACTAAAAAGAAAAGCCCGAGGCGAGCCAATTCAATAATTTATAAAGTGGCTATATGAGAGCGCGTCCCATGCTTTTATTTTTAGCCATGCATAAACAAAATTATTTTTTACTTTCTAGAAGGAAGTGTTTAAGAAAAGTTTCTTAAAAGAGTTTTTTTTTTTTAAATTAATTTTTCCTACTAGAAATAAATCTACGATTTTGTCCATTTTACTTAATATCTTGAGTTGTTTTGGGTCGAATACCTTCCAACAACTGCCTGATAGTAGATAAGCAGAACGCACTTACGGTATCCTGTCTTTCACAGCATATTGGCTACCACCGTGAACTTGGAATTGGCTGTGCCAGACACGAATGCTGCTGTTGAAAGAACCTTTTCAATTGTAAATTCTCCATGGCCATACTGAGCAGAAGAATCCTTTTGTAGTAGAAAAGAGAGAAGTCTTGTTTTCTAGATCTTAGTTGTAAACAACTTCATAGTTTTTTGTGTTAAATAAATCTACTCTCTTGCAAGATATTCATTCATTAGAAAAATACATTGTAAAAAGCAATGCTTCTAGTTCTAAATCCAACGCCTCAGATTATGTAGATTGTTAAAATGTTCAGGTGTTAGTGTGTATCAAGTTATCACTGGCGTTATAACGTCTTTCTAGCAGTTCTTGGTGGTTGAAACATTGTTGTTGAGTTCATAATTTCCTGTTTTGTTCCGTTTATTTATGTCTAAATATATCAAATGTCCTTCATTTATTTAAAAAAATCTGGTCACCCTATACGATTACCTTTCCGAAATCTTGATTTATGCAATTTCTTCAATATATCAATATCAATTTCCGTCGCTGTGCATAGGATACAAGAGTTTCGTTTTGGACTAGTACGTATCTTCTTTAGTGTGTGTCCTTAACTATAACCGAATTAACAACTTCACTTTAAAGTTCTTACATATAATTATTAATTACTCCTTTTTTTTAAATCAAGAACTCTGGAATTTTAGGTGAATTATCCTTACAATCGTATAAACGTATTAAAAACTGCGTTCAATGGCATTGTGGGAAATTTCGTTTACCTACGTAATTGGCTCCTTCCATTTCCGTTTCTAGTTTGTCCTTCAGAAACTAAAAAAAAAGCAACACGGGCCTATTTCATTGTAATGATGACAATCTGCCTCAAAGCACAAAACCATGATGAACTGTTGAACGTCGAAGGAACAGCCGAAATCCACTACTAAAAACATGTTTGTTTGGACTAACATGGCGACGTACCGGATGTGATGTAAGGCTTTAGTCGCCCATTCTACCGAACAGCTGTAGCTGAGCTGGTAGAGCGTCGGCTTCACATCCTGAAGTTAATCTTATGCCAGGCTAATACAGGGATAGTACTTTCAAATTAGAACCTCGCCGAATTCCTTTTCAGAAAAATAGAAAATTCTGTCCAAAATCTGTCTGCTCTAGCAGTGATTTGATTGATATTATTACTAGAAATATATCTATTTGTATATTTTAGTAGAACGAACGTAAGGCAACTTTTAAATTGCTATACATTTTTTAAAAAAATATAGTCCGCTCACAAAATGACAAATGGTGCATGATGCCTTGTTGCGAAATAATGTTACTGCCTCTTGAAAGCTTAAATGCATACAACAACACATGTAGTGCTTTTTAAAGTTAGAAAAACATACATCAAAAAAGGTTACACAAAAATCAGTGAAAAAATATATTTCGCGTTTGTAAAATATTTTATTAATATCTCTCTCTATTTTTCCACAAAAATACAAATCTTCTAATTCTAATGTAAATCCACGCATTCAATCACAACAACGCAATTCTGAGAAACAGCGTAGAAAGAAAATAACATTTTTAATTAGTTCTTTCTCGATGTTTATTCAAAATGGCTTACAGCAAAATGTATGAACAAGTAAGTCAAGAGATTTTTCACTCCAATGGATAACTGTATTACTTTGTGGAAGCATAATTTTATTTAATGGAATGCTGTTAGCTTACTAATCTAGATTTTAGACATTATAATTGTAGAATTCATTTAAAATCTCAGTTGTTTGCAGATGCAGCGTCAAGAAAATGTCTGAATTGCATCAAGATCAATTTAGTAACGACAGTTTTGAAATTCCGTATATCTTACGCTTCAATTATTACTAGTAATTTCATTAACAGCGTCACACTTAATGAGGAATTGACTTTAGTAATATCTTTTCTAGCTTCACTTGAAATATCGTATTAATGACTATCGGCATTTAGAGGCTTTTCACATTCTTTATATCGACTTTTCAGAACACACAAAACCAGCGGTCGAAGTGAGACTGTATGCAATACCGGCTCTGGCTTTTGAGCGCTAAATACACACGCATTGGAACACACACACTATGTGCATTGTTCTACTCACTTCTCGATATGTGTAGGCAATATTAGGAATGAACTTTTTTTGTCACTTCAAACATTGCAACAACAAATAAATTCTCAAAATACTTTACACTCAGGGGTGGAATGGAGGGTATACGCGGGTACACGCCGTGTACCCACCTAATAGTATAAATCACAGCGTGTACCCACCTCAGTGCATAAATATAAAGGAACGTGTTCCCAAATCCAGATTTTTATTGAGCAGCGTGTACCCCCCAAAAATCTTACCATTCCAGCCCTGTTTACACTGCATTACTTAATACGCTTGTTTTCGAAGCTGATCTCTTCCTAAATTTTAAAAATCTTACCAAGACACAAACTTTCATTTTTCCCTTGTGCTAAGATTGTTAAAACACCACAAAATAATCTTTATTAGAAAATATATTATGCGACGCATGAAATTTTATATCAGAAAAATCTACGGAAAAGGACTTCATTTTACATAGGACCTGCCCACCCTTCTAAACTTAATCCTACTAATTATATCCAAACTGATACATATAGGTTGTGTGTCACAGATACACTGCTTCAGTACTACCACAATATTCGTACATATATGAAATGAAACTATAGAACAACGTAATCCTGTATCCATAACATACCTGAATTCATTTTTTAAAAATATATATTTAACGAAAAGTATTATAGACAGGATTAATAATTAATGAAGATAATTACAAGTATTATTCTCATTTTTGTTACACAACATCCTAGAACACGCAAACGAAATACCTTAACAGGAGCAAACAGAGTATGTGCCGAATGAGCAGGAGCAAAATTCGTAACTTTTCCATTACCTTCTCAATGAAATTCATGACTCCAACAATCCTGAATGGTGCATATACAATATACTGTAAAAATAAAAATGAAGAAGGGCTTCCGTGGAACAACATCCGGAAGTTTGAACAATTTAGTAACTAAAAATCTGCCATATTTCGGTAATGAACATTATTAAACTGAATTATTAACGTCGTAAATGAACTGGTGAGCTTCAAAAGGAAAGAACCTACAGTTTTTTTTTTACTCCGTTCAATGAGCCCTGGCGAGAACTGAACCAACTCACATTGCAGTGGACGTGCAAACGTGAAAGATTGCAGGACTAAATAACGGAAGTTATCAGCAACTAATATGTTAGATGGAAATCCCTCCCCCCTCGACACACACACACAAAAAAAAAAAATTTCAATAGTACCATTGTAATGTGATAAGAGGTGAGATACTATCTGCAACCTTTATCCGAATGGAATATCACAAAAGACACCTGAATGAAGTACACAACGAAATTATTGTCACAATTACGTAATTACGTACATTGAATTACGAAGATACGCGTAATATTGCCATTACGGGCTAACATATATATTTTTTTAACTTATGTATGATAACATCATAAAGCTTCCTGTCATTCGGTTATTGAATTACTTATTCCATCAAAGAATGAAGTCCCGCTTTTGTCAAAGCAGTTCGGCGTAAGAGAAACTTCAACAACTTTGAAAAATGTCGAAACTGTTCGAAAAGTTAAATTCCAACCTGTGAAACAGGTTCTGAAGCAGCACCGCAACGAGAATTCCTTCCTCCAAGGAACTGTTTTTAGAGCTCTCCTAGCAACATCTCCGATATGTAATTTCAGCGAAGCCTTGCTGCACATAAATACCACACACCAACTGCGCAAAACAGCGTTACGATATTTCTAAAACAGATTCTCTCTGGTCTGCGTGAAAATTCTCGTCCAGGCATAAAAATGCCCTCACTTTAACCAACTATTTTTCATCTAGTTAATGTGTCACATCTAGGGACCCACGCAATGTAGGGTCTCTCGGAATTGTAGTTACGCTCCTGTTCTAAAGGGAGAGGGGGTCTGATAGAAAGTCATCCCGGCTGACGGCGCTGACTGTAAGAATCCAAAATCTTGTCCTCGCGATCATCCAGAACTTCTTAAGAGGAGCAAATGTCACTGACCTGATAGTTGGCCAAGACAACTGCTTTTGAATTTTATTTAGAAAGCTTTTTTTAGTTTTACTAAGCCAGTCTTTCTTCTCCCTCCTTTGCTACTTTTAATACGAGTCGTCTACTTTTCTCTGAAGATTGAATCAAGTGAAATACAGTGTTTTCTTCTTAGCTGATTTTAAGGTCCCGTGTGCAGTTTCGTGAATATTGAGAGTGGTGTCTTTTATTTAGATGGTAGTGTACACTCAGAAATTTGGCGGTGACCATCTTAGTTCCGCGACTGGGAGCAAGGGGTGGGGGAAAATTACTCAAACACATAATTTCGCGTTAATCAAGATAAATGTGTGCTAGAACATTAAAATTAGCCTCATTACGTTCAGTTTTACGAGAAGCAACATCATAAAGATTACGTAAGTAATAACCCAGATATTAAATAATGGGGTGGCGGTCGAAATGCCAAAAACATGAAAAAAAAAGAAGAAATTTTTAGCAGTTTCGTTTCTTTTGCGTGCAAACGTAAGCGGGCCTAAGTAATAAGAGGAAATGACACTCCAAATAATGACGTAGGCACACTACCATATTTTACAACAGGCACCGGTGTTCCCTCCACTCAAATCCCTTCTGTTGTCGGGAACAGTATGTTGTCGACTCATCAGACAACGCCACACTTATAAATTGATTCATCGCCAGATTTTCTATACTCTTCGTTATCACCGAACGCGTCGAGAAGTGTTTGTGGCCGTGTCGAAAGGCTTCGGTTTTGCCGCCCTACCGTGACTGTTCATACGATGTACCCATTTCACTGAAGCTGGATTGGCAATTTAAGGTTGGCTCTGACCACAGATGTTATATCGGACCACAATACGCCAAAGTACCCCTCTGTCGATCTAAGAGTTTCGACCTGTCTCCGCACTTGCTCCTACTTGACAAGGTTCTGTTTGCCTTCACATAAAATCGAACCCCGGCAATAATACTGTCACAACTTAAAATCTGTCAATTTTGAGTTACTTACATATTCGAAATCCTAAAGCTACACTCTATCCGGCAATATAACTCTCATCACGTAGTCTATCTCTTCTACAAGCCACGTGAGAGCACCACTGTCAGTATTCCACAACCCCAGTAAAATATCTGTATTACTACTTTATATTAACACAATAATGACGCTGATCAGCAAGTGAAAACTTTGAAATGTAACACTGTTTAAGCAGTATCCTGTTACCATTCTTTCTTGCTTTTCAATCTAACTTACATCATTATCCAAACTTTCAATTGCGATTTTCTCAAAATTAATTTTTTTGAGTTGTGAGACTATCATTGCCGGGGTGCAATCTGCTGTCAAGATCCTCGACACAGGAAACTTAGACATCCAAAATAATTCCACCCAGCCCCCGTGGTGTAGACAGTCGCGTCGTGGACTTCAGAGGTACGTAGGTTCGAGCCCCACTGCGGCCATCCTGACTGAAGTCTTCCAGGGTTTTTCCTCAGTCACACCAGACAAATGCAGGGATGGTACCTTCAAATAGGTCTTGGCAGATGGGTTCCCACATCCTTTCCCTACCTTACCACGGCCTAAGATGCCTAAAGACCATAACTAAAAATTAAAAAGCGAAACAGTTCCGCAGTTCTTTTCACCAACTGACGGACAAAAAACGCACGTACTATTTTTTGAACACCGACCCGTCTGACAGTGAGTACGGTGTGCTACAGACAGATCATTAACTATCACCGTGTATTATACAAGAAACATCCAAGATACCCGTCTGTGATTATTAGTTGAAAACAGCTTTATTTGAAAATTACCCTAATTGTCAGAAAAATTTTCTTTAAGGCTGATATAATGATAGCTTAACCATGTACTCCGGTTTAGAGGGACAGTTACGGATTGAAGGTCTTGTCACGATCAATTTGAGACTTACTCCGGTAGGATATAATAAATTTTAAATCAATTAATGTTTTACATATGATTCATGTCGACTGGTGACAATTATTAAAGCACTGTCACAAGTGAAGTGAAGTGGGGAAAAAAAAAACACACACCAACACACACACACAGGTAGCGTCCGTGCTTGGGAAAATCAGACGATGGGCATCCTATCTATAGACAGAAGAAAATATGTACCTTTATCAATTAGCACAAAACGGATACAAACACTGACGGTTCCACTGATAGCTCAGTCACAACTAACGGAAGGAGAAACGCCTTGAAATACGATCACGGTCATCTTTCCTTTCTTACACGGACAGAGTACAAATATAAGTAAAGACCGACCATCCCCAGAAGCTATAAACCTCATATATCTAGGCAACACCATTCTCTGCGTAATGAAAATAAAAACTCTTTGGATACGTTCGAAAATAATCAGCACACACCAACCGGCCGTAGCTCAGTTGGCTTCGCATTCGGGAGGTCGTAGGATCGATCCCAGCGGTTAGCTACGTTCTTCCTCCATTACATAAGACTAATGCCGGATTGGCACCATCAAACTAGGTGCTGGTCGAATTCCTTCTCATGTCCCCTTCCAAATCTACTCCATCCTTAGCCAAAGATGCTTCAAGGCCATAAATAACATTTAAACAATCATAACATATTTCGCTAGATCTAAATGAGCTTCACTAATTGGTTTAAAAGGCTCAACAGTAAAACTTACATTACATTACAACTGCCATAGATGAGCGTCAGCGAACAATTAAAAACTGGGTATATGACTGGTAATATGGTTAAGCATACTAACAGACTATTTTAAATAGTGCTGATGGCTGGTTTTTAAATTATTTCTCCTAAGTACTTAGAAACCATTTATAAGTTGACTGGAAAGGTACAGTTACAGTTTTCCAGGAATGTTTTCAGTGACTTATCCAGGGTTCAGATATTGCTTCTCCACGTGTCGAATAAAAAGATTGGTGTAGACGGCAGTAGCTTGGATTTGCAGGTAATTTTGGGTTTCAAAGATGATTCTTTAGGTAAGGACAAAATGAGCTAGCTGGAGCAGAAATGATGTGCTGAGTTTATGGGGATTACATTGTACGTTTTAGAGTGACGACAAGACCATTAGCGTGCGGAGTATTTGTATACAAAGACGTCACATGAACGGAAACCAACATGGTATCTGGTGGAAGTGGGTTGGGAGTAGAACGTATTGTGGAAAGGGAGAGGGTGGTACAAATATGATAGTGGATATGATATGTCCAAGACGTTGCGCGCGATACCAAACCAAATCTGAACCCGTGTCACACCGTCAGTAGGTTCAAAATGGTCAAGTATATCGAGGTTGACACACGAACGGACTAACAAAAAGCCGCTAAAAAAAAAAATCCGTTAGCTTCACTGTATGTTTATTTTCGGTTTTGGGATAGCTTTAGCATTTGGTTTCTTCGTTTACTGGCAGATAGGAACTTGGTATTTGCAGCTGCAATTGATAACATGAATTTCTAATCACAATCAACATAAAGTACACTTCCAACTTCAATCTGTACGAATAGGATATATAAATTCAAAACTATGTACAGGTTTATCCCCACATAATTAATTCGGTCATACGTATTAGTGATATTTTATAGTGCAAAGCCCAACATCTTTAAACAGGGTTCCCGCGCATCCTGGAAAACTCTTGATTTTTTTTACATTGAGATTTCTTTAACTGTAAAATATTTTTCCTTCAAGTAAAGACAAAAATAAGAGAAAAGAACTATGTGATAAGATTACTGAAATGAGTTTAAAAAAAAACGGTACATGACGAAAGTATTGCTTTACGAAGAGAAGTTAGCGGAACTAGCGTAGAAAAAATTGGATTTCAAACTTCTTATATGAACGAATATTATCCGAAAAGGCGCTGAGAAACAAAGGAAAGAATCGCTACATTTAGACGAGAAGTTTGTTCAATTACAAAAGAAAGTAAATCTCTTTTAAATGCTAATAAAAATTATGCGTTGCGTTAATCTCTGTATACCGTACTGTACAGTCACTGGTTCTTAATGATTTGGTTCATAGAAATTTATTGTCAGGAAAATTTTCTAGCGTTAGTCTTATATTTCTCTCTTAGAAGTGAACCACTCTGTACCTTTTTCTCTGAGAGAAGTGTTATCTATAACTCCATTTGATTCTCTTTTTTACTGGAAATCAAAAGAAAATAGTAACTATAGATTCGTTTCTTACAACTACAGCAATAAATCTGTGGGTGGTCGGCAGGTAGTGATGGGAGTGAGTGGGGAGGCCACTTAAAAAAGTTAAGTTATATATGTTAGGAAAAAAAGTTTAAATATAAGAACATATATCAGGAAAAAAAATTTAAATATACCTGGAAAAGTCCTGGATTTTAAGTTGGATAAAAGCGTAGGAACCATATTTAAATGTGGACATTAAATATACACACAAGAATTAAATCCACAAAATATCTTATCAAAATTATATTGCTTTAAAAAACATTTCCCCTATGGCAATAAGCAAACAAACTCCATATATTTATCACAATAATAATTTTACCCAAGTGAATATGAAGGAACTCAAAGAATATTACACCTTGTCTCCGTCATTTTAAAGGCATATAATTTTTCGGTTGGTACGGAGGAGTGTCTGAATTAATCCTCCTCTTGAAACAACATTTTCACTAGTTCCAAGTTACAACACTGGGCTTCCTCCAAACGCTCTGGCCTACCCCATCGTACAAGGGTTGGAACGCTACTCAGTCGTAGTCTCTCATCTTTCCGAAAAGGGCATGAGGGTTTCTTCCACCTGTGAATAACAAATGCAAAGAACAGCTAATTATATTTACAAACATAATAATAATGAATGTAAAGTATAAGAATTCGTCACAAAGTCCAATGCAAAATTCATTCACTACCAAGGTTGATTAATTTAAATCAGTTGATTTAAAAAAAATATATCCATATATATATGATTTAAATCGAAATATATTTTTTTAAAAGTAGAAGTAAAGTGCAGTATTTTTAATAATTTTGTGGTTTGAACCGTATGTAAGTTTCAAAATTCACCTTCCAGTTCTTATGTGATAATAGGCTCTTATGATGTACACCCAAACAAAGCGATGAACCTAGAATTTTAAGAAACTATTTAATTGGTTCATTTCATGTTACATGCGAATTTTTAGAAGAGAACGTAGGAGGAGCCCAATTCACATTATACGTTTACAATTTGTATTACAAGTGTGTTTATTTTTGTAATACGTATAAAAACGAACACACACAAAACAAAAATCCAATTTTTACAACCAAATTTTCGTTTTGTAACAGTACCTACTTTTTATTACACAAAATGCATTTGATACAAATTATTTAATTTCTTCACAACTTGCTCAAAAATAATTTATTCTTAATGGAAGTATAAAGTTTACCCTATGTGTATGCTGAAGGATGAATATACAAAACTGTGGATCCACGATTGATTTCAATGTATTAAATAGCTTTGAATTTTATCTAAGCCCTTCAGTCAAATTTGCATAAGAACGAATGGATGGTGATGGGAGAATCGGTGGAATGAAGAATGTGGGAGGAAATGAAAGAACCCTGAGGAAACCCACGCACACCGTTTTCGTCCACCAAAAAGTCCACATGACACGAGCCTGGATCGAATCGGGGACCCCACGGACCGGAGGTAAGCGCTCTACCACTGAGCAACCGCAAGTCCAAAATAGCTCTCATACTGTATGGAATTTACTGTCATAAGATATTCCCAAATTGAAAGTACAATTTTGAGAGCTGAAAACTCTTAACTGAAATGAACTCAAATATATCATAGAAAACTTAACTCGTCGAACATTTCGTTTGGAAGTTGTAGCGTGGAAAAAAGAAGTAATTGCGATTACTTTGAAAGGAAGGAAAGCAGATACGTAAAAATATTGTAATCTCTTTTTTTTTTTTCGAACTTAATTACGGTGTATAAACCTCTAAAACCACTTCATTCATCGTGTACCGATGAAAGTAACGTAGAAGATTCCTACATGTTGACTTTCTTTTGTAAAATATACCATAAGTAACACCATATCTTCTTTCCTTTTCAAAACTATTACAATTTGTTGTAATTGCCCATTTTTCATGGCTATCTTCCGTAGCGAACACCACATATTTGTGAAGTTTACTTTAGTGTTTACTGGCTAAGGTATTTGAAAAGGAAAAACTAACTTAGTAGCTGTATCAGTACTGCAAGTTATTTAAATAAAAAAATCAACAAAAATGATTTTCATTTTTCAACCCTGTTCACTACCGAATAATTTGAAAACTTAGATCTTCTTTTAGCTTAGGAAAGTTATATCAAAATTTAGGTGAACCTAGAAGTAACTGCAATATGATCTCTGTTAGTGGTTTCCTGTTAAAAAAAATGCCTGAAAATAGCGACGTTAAAAAGTCTACCATTCTGAACGGGCGTCAGGCCGCTATAACGATTTCTCAATATGGCCGCCACATGCTCCTAGTATGTAACATGAATGTCTGTTTTGGGCAAATCTTTCCTTAAATCTGTAGCCTTCGTACGAATAATCATCCAAAAATGTTTTCGATGAGTTACTAAGTGTTTTCTGGGTTGGTATTATCATTTGCACTGAAAATAACGCGATATATTGTTCATACATTTAATAATTAATCACATTAATCTCACTTAAACTTGACTACTTCCAAATTTCTCGTCCATTCTTTTATTTATGCCTATTATTTTCAATTTTTAAAGTAAATTAAGATGCTCTTGAACATCACACCTCTAAAATGAGCTTAATATGAAATAATTTTACAACCATATATGTTATACAGAAGAGCCACATATTATAAGAAACTACCCTAGCTTTAACTACATGGATCTATAAATAGCAAAATAAGAACATACTATGATCGATATATTGTTCCAACCAATATTGTAGTGAATGTAATTTCCTGCATTATAACCAGCTGCTCAGTATGAATTAATTAACGATGACATACTGAATTAACAAGTTCATCGCCGCAGTAACAAATGCCCACCATTGGATTCTACCCTGGACAAGTTCAAGTCAGTTTTCATAATGAACATCTGCCTCCTGAAGATTCCTTCTAATAATGTCATTCCAATGACGCTTCGGCTTTCCAACGGCCTCTTCTCCTCCGGCTTACTAACCATGGTAGAATATAATATCAGTTTTTCTCCCAACGGAGCTATATGGCCTATCCATATTAGCCGTCATGATTTCATAATTTTATTTAATGTTGGGTTAAATCTACACCATCTACGTACACGAATAGTTGCTTCAATTCATTCATGTTAGTAGCTTTTTGTTTCCTTATTCTTAGAATCGTATTCTGACGCAAAGTTAAAAAACAGTGGTGAAAAAGCATCACCCTGTTTCAATGCGCTATGAATCTAGAAACTATCTGACACATTACCTATCCGTATTCTGTTTAAGGAGTCGCTGAGACACATCCTTATTGTTGAACAATTTTTTTTTCGGAATTCCAAATTGTACCAGGATATTGTATAATCATTTTCTTTTGTTCGAAATATATGCTTTTTTAAATTTATGAACACCTAGTGAACCGTCCCATCACATTCCCATTTCTTCTCTAATATTTGGCCCCAGGACGAAAACCTGGTCCAACGTAGATTTACTTCTTCTAAATCCACACTGGCGATCTCCAATTATTTAATGTAGGCAGGGTTCGAAATTAACTTTTGGTAGCACTGGCCCACGGGGCCAGTACTTTTTTTTTTTTTCAGTGATGCTAGAAAATTTTACTGGCCCTTTTTCAGACCAGTAAATAATTATAATCAGTGTAATTTTTTAGTTCACTTTATTATA
>JAGDQP010033212.1:7216-20805 GCA_022664845.1 Lepisma saccharinum
CGCCGGGAAACGTAAACGACTTTACAGACATTACCAGATCCAATGGTTAAGTGGCGAAGCCAACCGAACTGGCATGAAAAGACAGAGTAAAGGTGTTCAAAGTATTTGAAGTTAACATGGTAGCAGAACAAGGTGACAAGACAATGAATATCATGAAATGTAATAGTAGCAAACCAGAGAAGAAGTCTTGAACATTACCACGTTGACAATTCGTATGTCTCTGGAAGTTGTTGCAGAAAGTTTAACCAACAAAATCGAACAACGGACAGCTCAAATCGAACCCACACTTCATTCCCAGCAAGAACGCATCAAAGCTGTAGAAATCCGTCACTAAACTGGCACTGCGTGTTCTCGAATGGATGCTGGGAACATCCCTCACTTAGATCCTGTAGATTATGAAAAAGGCGCAACATATGGTAACACCTGAATCCCCGCGATGTTCCACGGACAGGTACATCTCATGTAGACGACCCTGCGCAACAGTGGAAATCGTGGACGTGATAGTATGAATAAAGACGTAGCAGCGTCGAAAGTGATGTGCGAGTGAAAATCACAGTGCGAGTGAAAATCAACCTTGCCTGTGTGGAAAGTTTGAAGCGTCAGTAGGAAATGGTGGAAAATCCGGACCTGAGAGTGACTATTCGGAATCGAAGAGCACATCAACGTCGCTGGCGGACCGAACTTCGTGGGAACGACATGAGAGGCATCTGGTGGAAGACAGTGGAGGGACTGGACATCCTTACCATGGAAAAATACAGCGAAGGCGAGGGGTGTTGCGAACAACCGGGTACGCCGAGATGACACCGCAGCCAGTGGAGATGAGCATCGAGATCGAATTCAACTTCGTCCTGCTGATGTAAGGTCTTTCACACGATTCCCAAGTAATTCCGAAGAAATCACAGCCAGTAAATACCTAGCATAATTGGAGAAAGAAGCAAGCCTCGTCGGGGTGCCCCGAACACAAATTCTCGCTGAGTGGAGGTAGACGAGAGAGAAGTACACCGGTAGTTTCGAACAAGTTCGCTCCCAACAAAACACAGTCAAGGATCCACGACACCCCATACTCGCACAAGTGAAGGATTTGGAACTAATAGATCGGTTGTACCAAGAGGAAGTGCAGCAATATATATGTTCTGTGTGCCGGACAGAGTCTCAGCTTTCGAGGGAGGAAGAGATAAAGTTGAAAGCACCTCTGAAGGCTGTGATACGATCACGTGTTTTTTCGCAACCACTAGGGAAGCGACTGAGATACCGGTTTCATCAGGGAGATGCTTCACCCACTCGTCGGACAGCACGCGCTGGAACAGCCAGACGGAGCTAATCAAACATCTAGTGAGTAAGGATTTGTGGATATATGTATTTTTTATTTGTATTTGCTCTTATATTTTTACTTTTGATTGTATATTTGAGATATTTTGTTTTGTTATTTTTTATTAGGGACTCGTATTCCACCACCCCCTCTTTGCTTCCGTTCCACAGTAGAAGTTGTGCACTTTCTGGGACGTGCATCACGGGTAGATGTTCGCTCTCTTTGCCATGGGGCAGGCATGTCCCTAGAGATTCTTGGATTGCCGGAGTTCCGGCACTCCAAGAAGCTCTTGTGTTTCATCAGTCTGAGACTTCTGGGGTTGCGGGGTGAACTTTTGCTAGGCGTCCAAAATGTTTTCCTGGTCTTGGTATAATTTATTGGACCTTTTGCTTGGGGAAACCGTTTCTACTTGTATTCTATTTATTACAAAAATCATAAAGTACATAACATTTAGGAACTCTACAAGGCGACACAGACAGGACAAACACATAACTTGAGTTCCTTCTTTTTATGGCTTCTTCTTTCTGTAACAAGATAAGAAATAAAATTAGGTGCGCGTGGATGCGTTGATAAATCCACATTTTTTCGCCATCCCATTCCTTTTAGTTTCTGCTTCTTCTTTCTTATCCTGTCACAGGTTGTTCCTTCTGCAGTCTCGTTTCCATTTACCACTCTATACACAAAATTCACTTAACTCACGCACTCTCTTCTCATACATTCCACTTATTCCATTTAGTCGCTTGCTTCCGAGTTCCAAAGGATCAGCGTTTTTCTTTATTATCACTATTATTAATTATTAACTCCCTCACTATCTCTTCCATTATTCAAAACCTCTTCCAGTCACACACTTAAGCTCTCTTTGACGGTTTCTGCCTCAAGGCGCTATTACTGGCGGGTTCCAGCAGATACAATTTTCCTGTTTATAATCACGTTCTTATTTTATTTCACTTCAAAGTTAGTTATTTTTCTTAATAGACGCGGAGACGATCGCTTATCAGCTTGCTATTAAAAGTGTTACAGTATTCCCCCTTATCTTGCCTCCTGTGCGGGATGGTCCACGCCGTTAGTAAATTTCTTTTGTAATAGTTAGAGATTCTACCTGTTAGTCCCCTGAAGGCCACTACCAGTTCAGGAGTACTCAAAACTTATGTGGCGTGGGTCTGCCCCAGGTGTTCACTCCCATCTCTAGCAAGATGTTCCGTTTCTTGGCATCGCATAGCGGTATGCTCGGGCGTGGCCAGCACCCCACTAATATGGTATAAGTTGTCCTCGACGATATTCACCTGATTCATCTTCTGTCGAAAGGGACCGTGGCCAGTTAGATAATGCATTAAGCCTCCCGTAACTTCCAACTCCATGTCCAATCGTTCCTCAATACTCGGAAGAATAGTATATAATCGCCTTCCCTTTTCGGCTGCATCCCACTGGTTCTGCCATGTACCGATCTCGATTGAATTAATTTCAGAGATACTATATACAGGTCTATGTAGAATTTTAATTAATTGCTCCTGATCTTTCTTTTTTGCCAATACATAGCACCTAATTTCATAATTTGGAGATGGAAGTAGCGGACAGCCAGTGTGACCTGGAGAGCCTTAGTTGAAGTAGTTCTATAAGTAGCTGTCGTTGCGCTCGATCAATTGTTATTTTCTGTCTAACATCATCTAGTCGATGACTCCAAATGCTTTCAGCGTAGCCTGTAATTGCTCTTATTACGACATCGTGGTTTATATGTATTATTTTCATAGAATTTTTTTAATCATTTAATGCAATGTTAACTAACTTGTGCGTAATTTTGACTGCTTCATTTCTAACAATTGTCGCGCGTTTTCTAAAATCTAACTTTTCGTCCAATTTTAGGCCTATATATTTAATATGTCTTTCTCTTTTTACTGTCTTTGCATTTGTTTTAATTATTGGCCCTCTGTTGCAATTTAGATTGCCTTTAAATAGCACGTATTTTGTTTTATCGGATTATATTGTTAATTTGTTTCCACTACACCACGATGTCATTTCCCCCATAGTTTCGTTGCCTTTAGTTTAAATATCAAGACGACTACCTCCCTTTATTACGACCACCAGGTCATCCGCGTATCCCACCAGTCTTTCAACCTGCTGCATCCCGCTCAACATTTCCAGGCAAGGCTGGAGAGCCAAGTCCCAAAAGACAGGCCTCAGCACTGATCGCTGAGGTTAGCCCCTAGTTGGCATATTCGCCACGACGTTGTCCGCCGTCTCCACTTCTATCAACCTGTCCTTAAAGTAGTTTTCGATAACTTTCCACAATTCCATAATTTCTTACGAATGTTTAGCTTCTTTAGTTCCACTAGTAGTGAGGGCCACCACAAATTGTCGAAAGCACCCATAATATCAAAGAAGATTGCAATAACATATTTACAATTTCCTTCTTTCAGTGTATATATACTCTTACATAATTTATTGAAGGCATCTTCTATTGACTTGCCCGGTCGGAAACCGTATTGTAGATTACAATTATCCAGATCGTTCCTTTTCTTGATTATTTTTTCTTTCGCTACAATCTTCTCGAATATTTTATTGATCTTGTTTAGCAAACATATTAGTCTATACGATTTTGGGTTTAATTTATCGTTATCGTCTCCTTTGAGGAAGATAATAAGATTGGCTTTATTCCATAATTCCGGGAATTTTTCCTGTTGGGTACATTCTTTGAATAATTTAGTTAAAAAAGGTGTCCATATTTGTTGATTATTTTTAAAAAAATTGTTTTTTATTTGATATGGTCCATGGAACCTTGTTCGCCTTTAGTTTCCTCAATTTATCCGCTACTTGATAATTTAAAACACTTATTTCATCATGGTTATCATTATTATTGTCTGGATATTTTTTTCTTCATTCCTTGTTCTATTATTTTCCTCATTGTCGTCCTCAATGTAATAATCAAGAAACAGTTTTTGCCAGAGCAGTTCTATTGTTTTTCTCCAATTAGTAATAAAGTTAACTTGGTCATCTTTAAGTATGTTTAAAGTTCCTTTGGTTTTGATTTTATTCATTGTAATCTTATACGGTACATCACATATGTTTAAGCTCAGATTCTCTTCCACAAATTTCTTCCAGGTTTCCTTAATTGTTTCTCTCAACTCCTTCTGGAATTGTTGTTTTAAGCTTCTATATTTGTGCAGCATTATAGCTCTCAAGACGTGGTCTCCTTCGGATCTATAACTCTATCTGCTCGTCTTCGTTCTTCTCTTTAATTTGTTAAGACTGTCCATCCAAAAAGGTTTTCTTTTTATATTGCCGTGTTCTAGTTTGGGTGCTGAACATCTTATTACTGATTGCATCTTCTAGGTTTTGCTAGTTCCGTCATATTACAGTTATATTCAAATTGCGGAAGTTTCAGTTCTTTCCACAAATTTCTGATTATTAATTTCATTGATGTTATATTTGTGTTATTTCCTTCATCTTCATTAACTACGTCAGTTGGAAATTTTATCTAATTGTATATCAAAGCGGACGACGCATGGGCACTTGTAGTTAGAGGTGTGCAACGAGAGGATTCCGAGCGTTAGAAACACAAAAATACGCTTTCGATCGAGCAGAGTATGATCGAACAAAATCTGCTCGAACAGATTTGTTCGAACACTTTTGCTCGAAATCCTGGATTCGAGCGCTCGAAAGTCCTGGAATTTCCCCTTCCCTCCGTTTATCTTGGTAAAGGACGTAATACACAATGTTGCCAACTGTGATACTATTATTCTTATCATAGTATAATTATAACTTTATATCTTTGATACAACAGATAATTAATTAAGTACTAAAAAACTATTAACGTGATTGCATAGATATTTTAACGCCAACATTTCTGGGAACTCCAAGGGACGCTGACTACAATTCCAAGCCGAAACATGTTAAAATTTGTAATCCAAGACCGCGGCAGCGCGAAACATCATCATTGTAAAAGATAGTCTGATTAGGAGTGGGGAGTTCATTAACTAGACCAAAACTACACAATTTTGAAATTCAAGATGGGGTAGTGCGAAATGAAACAATTGTTAAAAATCATCAGAATTTCTTGAAATTTTATATGTGAGGGCTTGAAGGAAGCCTGAGTCCATTACCAGAGCCAACAATTTACACTTTTGAAATCCAAGATGGCGGCAGCGCGAAATGTCACAATTGTTAAAAATCATCAGGATTTCGTGAAATTTTGTATGTGGGGACCTAAAAGAACCCTGAGTCCATTTCCGATGGTAAAAATATACACTTTTGAAATCCAAGATGGTGACAGCGCGAAATATCATAATTATTAAAGTCATCAGTTTTTCGTTAAATTTAATATGTGGGACTTCGAAGCGCTGCTGAATTCAATTCCGAAATTAAAATTGTTTAATTTTGCGGAATTTCAAAATTGTTAAAAATTGGATATTCGTTCGATTCCGTTGCCAATGAGAAACCGAAAATGGCGGCAGTTTGGAATGTGATAAAATGTTCAAAATTATCAGATTTCTGTTACATTCCATATGTGGGTGTTCCGAAGAACGCTGATTACGAATCGGATCCTAAAAATGTTGAATTTTTAACTCCAATATGGCTGCAGCGCAAAATATGCTAATTGTAAAAATATTTTGATTTTTCCTGAAATTTTAAATCCGGGTCTGTTCCAAAACTGTTGAAATCCAAGAAGGCGGCAACCCGAAAAATAATAAATTCTTAAAAATTATCAGATTTTGTAAAATTTCTTAAGTGGGTGTTCCGAAAAATGCTGATTACGAATTCCAGCCCAAACGTATTGAATTTTCAAATCGAAGATGGAGTTAGCGTGAAATATTCTGATTGTTAAAAAACATTTGATTTTCGAGAAAATTTATATTGGGGGCTTTCATCAGACGATGATTACAAGTTTGAGACCAAAAATAATAAAATGTGAAATAAAAAATGTTTGTATTGCAAAATGTTATAATTTCTAGAAATTATCCGATTTTTGTTAAATCTCATATCCGAGGCTTTCAAGGGGCCGTGAGTTTGACCTCGAGGTTAAAGTGTTTAAATTAGAAAATGAGATGGTGGCAGCGCAAAATATTGTAATTGTTAAAAATAATCTAATTTCGTGGAATTTTTTCCACGATTTCTGAGAATTCTGTTTTGGATTCCTAGACTAAAATGATTCCTTTTATTACAAATAGCGCATATCGGATTATACGTTGGCCGCTAGTGCCTACGGTGATTATGTGAACAGAATAGACATCCATATATCATTGGACTCGGCGTATGTTGTGTCTTCCATTTGGTGTTCAGAGTCCTTTTCTCTCGTATTTGCTATATATTACTTTCCAACAACAGTGTCTGACCTGTGTGACCTGCTAAGATTTGACTATACCGGTAAATCATTTCTTGCTGTATAGCGATGTTCGAAACATTTTTAGGTTAGGTCTTCTGTTGACAGTAATTTTTGTGTACATTATTATCTACGATACCTTACACCAATGATCGATTTGCCAGCGGGGATACCGGGGATTTTCCCTGGTTGTTGATTCCGAATATTAACCCAACCTGGGGTTAAAGCTTTGAATTTCTACCAATACAGGAACTATATTGAAACTTACTAGCAACCACTAGTCTTACGATCCCCCCTTCATAATTTATAACAAATCGAACACTGCTATACACTATGAGTGTTGTTAGTGCTTCATTTAAGAAAGCACCAAATTGACATCTATTAGCCTGTTTTCTATGCTCCGATAAATATTATTTTATTGGATGCCCGCTACACTGGCACAATCAGTGAAAAGTGAACCGTTCACATATCAGATTTGTTTTCACAGGAAGCAGTTGGAGTAATAGCTTTTCAATCTCCCAGTATGGCAACTGACTAATGGGTTTTGGATATATCAGATCTTGAATTTGTCCATATGTTTTAGAGTCAATAGACATTAAAAATAGAACTGCTTTTTATCATCTTTATATCTTGCACAACACAGTGCAGATGAAATCGTTCAAAATAGTGTTCTATTTCGTCTCCTATCGGGTTAAATACATAGAATGATAATCATACGTAGTATAACATTACTTGAGCTCAGATATATTACTCGTCGTCGAACTTGTTAAAGCTTATAAATTGTGCCAGATGAAATTTGGTTACCATGGAGTAAACTATCAGCTTTACTCGCATGGAACCGAACCAAATGTGTATAAAATGGATTAGACAAAAACTAGTGTAATATATACTATGTATTCAATAAAAGTAGCCGAGTTTCAGTATCCTAGAAATACTCATTTATTCATAGTAAATGCTAAAGTAAACCCATGAAAATCGAAGTAGTTCATAATGGTCCATAACTATCTTTGTCACTAGGTAACTGGTAAACATCATACTATTTCCCATTCGTAATCATCAAATACTGATTTACAAAATAATTAAATTATCAACACAATAAATCTGCAATCCTTCATAAATATATGGACATTTAATTATAAAACAAAAACTTCATCTTGTCAGCACAAATCCTGATAATGAAAGTATGTACTGCAGTAGCGCAATCATATGTCCAATGACAACATTGAAACCGAAAATAATCTGATATTTAATTTTTACTTAAAACAATCGTTATTTTCTTTCTTTCAAATAGTAATCTATACACGCAAATCTAATAATCCGACTTAGTCTTACTAATCAAATATCTTCATCAATTTTTAACCGAATAAAATGTTTTGAATCAATCCTAAACTACATTGTTTTAAAATGATATATGTACATATTAGTTCATTAAAAATCAGGACTATTAGCCAATCAACTTAGTCCGATAAGCTTATGTGTGACATGAATAGTTGATCCCAATCATTGGCGTGACAGCTCTACATCCAACTACAATTTAATGAAGCAATGCAACTTAAAATGTATGTACGTACTTTCAAAATCACGAACTAATATACGTATTTATCGTGAAGATGTAAAGGGATCCATTCATTTACTAGAGAAATTCTCAATAATTATGGAATCATGAACTTGTATGTATGAGATTTCTTCAATGTGTTTAAGGAATACTATTTTAAAATAATGTTAGTTCTGTGGCAGGAGGGTATCTCAATTAATTGTTTTGAGCTATACACCAAGAAAAATGGAAAGATCAGCTTCTGATAGAAGATTAATTAGAATTACTCGAGAGAAAATCGATAAATAGTAAAGAAGTAAAAAAATGAACTGGTTGTGACATTGGCTAAGCAGGAAAGTGAACGAAAGCTCCTCTCACACTCTCGTCCTCCAACTGGAATGAATCAGTGTTGTTGCGTACCCTTCAATGTAGAAGGTAATATATTTTTGGTACAAGTGAAGAAAGTTATTTTCTCGTCACACCACCGTATATTAAGTGAATTCATACCTATTTCCGACAGGTTTTATCTTTGTTATGTCAATTGCAACCACTTTCATATCAGGGAGTGTAATAAGACAATTTAGGGTATGAAATTATTTTATTAATTGACGATTACAGCTTGGAAACAATTTTCAATCAAATTGAAAAAAAAATCTGAACACATTTAAAAGAAAAATGAGGATCGTAATATTGAACTTCCGACACATTAGACCTTCAGTCACGCACTTACTCGTTTAATATATCCTATCATATCTTTCAACTATTCACTACTACACAAATGTGTACTCACTCTTTAATGTTTCTGTATCCCATCAATGTCATAATTAACGTGCACTGGATATCATAACTATGGACAATGTATGTCATATTTATTATGTATTCTCTTTTTTACTTTTGCATTATGCTACTGTGTGGCAACGAGCTTTCCTTTATGTAACTGTTACCTATGCAAAATATCTGTATAGTATAATGTAAGTCGCAATCCCGATAATTTGAGAAATTGAATCTATATTGTCTTCCCTTACTATGTAGGTCTACTGCCTAATTATTTTGCAATTATGCTCTCACCCATACTGTAGTTTTCATCTCGTTCTAATTTAGTATACTTCGATAATATACTATTTACTTAACATACTGTATTTTGGTATTCTATACAAATCTAAGTATTAAAATCCCTTACTATAGCTTGAATTAGAGTCGAAATTAATGTGTCCTTTCTTTTACACTATTCTACAAGGGTATAAAATATCTTATAAACTTCTGCTTTATAACTGGCAGGAATTTCTTCCGCTAGATTAGCATCAGCTACCATCACAATTCCTTCACGGTAATATAATTATATTCTTTGAATCTAACATTGAAAATAGCTTATATTACTTGTTTTCCTCTTGCATTAATTTTCAAATATAGTCGTTCTAGTCAATAACCAACATCTAAAGTGTTAATCAAACACGCTGTGGTCGGATAAAATTTGTAGTTATATTTTAACTTCCTAACTTATCTCAAACAAGATAATTTTGATACATTGTAGACTTGGTAGTTACCAGCAGTGAAAACTGAGCAGCTAGCAGTTAACTTGAGATTATTATAAAGATTTTCATTGGTGGTTGAACAAGACTCCGCATCTTGTCACGGTTTACATTCAGATATGTAAATTTTTCGTAACGACCGTGCAAAGTATGTCCCTCATCATCAATAGGATAATGCAGAAATAAAAGTTGTACTCATCATGGAATGTGAGTGGAATAAGCTGCTTCAATGATCTGAAATTCAATTTCATAAGAAAACAAAGTCGCGAAATGGAAGATTTATTACGTCCAAAAGACGCATTTAAAGGAGGACGTACCGAATGCATTCATGCTTTATATGAATGTAGTGAGGACGAGTATTTAGCATACCCCGACATAACTCCACTCTATCCCTGGATAATGTCGAAGAAACCTATGTAGACGGGTAAAGTTAAATTTCATAACGGGAAATCATGCCTGATTCAGCTAATGTCCATGGATTGGTTAACTGGAAAGTACTTCCTAATAAAATTTTGGTTTACACGTTTTAATATATAATGCCCATAAACGTCTCATCTTTGATTAGTTCCGCTCTTGTATGGAGGAAATAAATACTGATAATTGTACATATACTAAAAAGGAACTTGCAATCAAGGGAATATTTGTACTTTTGAACTTACGACATTGGAAAATAGCTGTCATTGTAAATACGTACGAAATCTGGGAAATGGAAATGACTGAAGAACTATTCAAATCACATATGGATAGTTTCCTCAAAATGAAACAAAAAGCCGTTGGGTTTTCTAATAATTGTACCACGGAAAAGGAAAAGTAGACATATATTCACGATTATAAAAACATGAAGATATACTTCTTTATTATGGCATGGTTCAACACAACCAGGGATTATCCTCAATGCCTTATTTGACAAAAGCGGACAGAGAACGGATCTGCCACAAACTCGTGTTGTGAATGATGCAAAAACTTCTTGGAAATTCTAAGATCGTCACACTTCGAAGGCCAAAATGTAACTCAAATATCAGATAACAAGATACTAGTGATGTTTAAAGACTTTGAAAACGGAAGTATACCTAACGCTTTTGCCAATGTAGGAGTAGCAGCCTTCATATCATCGTGGGATAGGGTTTGATTATACGAATTACTAGACACTGTGGGTATGGAACATCTAATTTATTGTGACACGGACTCAGTTATAAACGTGCAGAAACGACATGAACCGTTGTAATTAAGTACTGGGGCAATCGACTAATGAAATAAAAGGTAAATGGGAGATGCAAAACTTTATTGGAGCGTATGCAAAATGTACAGATACGCTATAAAGAATGTACTTACAGGTGAAATGGGGTACGATTGCAAATTTCGTTGTATAACTTTCAATTATCGTTCAAGACACGTAATTAATTTCAATTATTTTATGGTTTAGTCACTGAACAGTATGATAGTTTTCAAATCTTTACTCGAAACAACATCCGGCATAAAGTTTGGACTTGGACTTTAGTTCAAGTTTGGTTGTTTCCAACTTTCTTGTATTAAAATATTTGCTTCACATCGTTCCTTCTCATAACAATATGTTTTCTTATTTGTACGCCCCAAACTCTCAGTGTATATTAAAATTTACAAACGTGTGATTTTTTACTGCAAGTCAATTGGTTTATAGAATGTTTGGTCAACAGGATTAGGCTATTCGATCTCTTTAACTGACAGTCTGTTACCATCTTGTTATACGTTGTGAGTAAATTGTGCAGAATGTGTGTGGAAACACTGTGTTTTTGTAAATGTCCCTTATATTTGTTCGCAAATATATGGTTAATACATGCAGCATTAGTTGTAAAGTCATATCGCTCGATATGTCTACACAGTCATGGCGTGAGTCAAAAGGATTATTTTGAAACATTATTCACAGACTATACTAAAGCACTGTGTCCATTCCTAAATACTTGCTACAACTCAGTAAACAGCAACGTTTGTGAAAGTACGGTTAATATAGACATCGTCCATTCTTGATGACTGACATGAAGTGCACTAAATCAAAATTCATTTTTATCAGCAATTTATTAAATTCATCAACCGATCAGATGATTCCAATACAGAATGCAAGCTGAAAAAATGACAAGATTATCCATTTCCCTATTCTTTGCCTTTATACATATTCATTAAGATATACAACTCTACGAAGCATGGAGGGAGTTTCTTTTAAGGAGATGAACAATAACGATAAAACTGTAACTTTTTGGCTGATTGTTATGCAACCCAACATGACAAATATATATTACATTAGATGTGTTAGATTCCTGTAAAGTTTCGGTCCACTACTCCATCTACAGTTAATATTCTTCGTGATATCCAGCTTAGTATTACATTGTTTTAGTGACATTATTTGGCTCTGGATCAATTAGATAGAGTCGAAAACTTTTTAAGCAATTCATATCCTGCGTGGTATGGAAACAAACAGTACCTATGACCACGTTCTTCTCCGTCACCTTAGA
Organism: Lepisma saccharinum; assembly: GCA_022664845.1. NCBI lineage: Eukaryota > Metazoa > Arthropoda > Insecta > Zygentoma > Lepismatidae > Lepisma > Lepisma saccharinum. Next base: position 19,389 of record JAGDQP010033212.1, read on the forward strand.
TGGAATGCAACTAAAACTTTTTCAATCATTCCATATCCTGTGTGATATGCAACTTAGTATTAGAGCGGGTTCAGTGACGCCATTTTAGCTCTGCTATATAGACTTCATTATAAATTTAAAGTTTGTTACTCCTTCTACCATTGCTTCTGTCTGTGCTTTGGAATCTACCATTACTCTATTTTTTCAATCACCTGTTTCATCTCTGATGCTATAGATATATACAATCATGAGTGCCTTCAAGAGTTAAGCAATCAGAGAACGTTTTCGTTGCAGCATCTACGTTCGAGACCGACTGTTCAAATTTTTATTAAGTTTCCCTCGTCCAATAAAATACTATTCGCCAGTCTTAAAATGATACGATATTAGCGCATGTTGTGAACTCGGAGAAGAAGAAACGTTAAAACTAGTTGTTACTGACTCGAATAGCGAAAACGTTGAATGAATGACATTCATTAAATTATGGGACCGACCATAAGTAAGAAACATTCATTGATTGTAGTGTTCTGATAAATATACACACTACATTGAATTATTTAATAAATTAATCCGAGTTGGCAACACTTGAAGGCATTTAATGGCTACACGTAATGTCATTGGTCCTCGTCATTGAGTAACTCTACCATTCCTAGATGCAAATTAAAGTATACGGTACACCATCAAGAACCAAGTATTTATAAAATTATTCTAAGCTGGCAACACTTCAGAATAGTGGCAACAATGGAAGGTCTAGCTATGTAAACTTATATAGCAGATGACGGGGTCACTTCCCTTGGTTGGGGCTGTGTGACATTTTTAACTCTCCCTCACCGTTTTCCACACTGTTTCCTTAGTGACAGAGCCCCATATCTCTTTTTGTAGTGCTAATTAGTGTGGTAGCTTGTCAGTGTATATGCGGAGGTTCAGTCGAGTGTCTCCCTCGGCACCTGCCATGTGTGAAGCACTACTTCCGGTCTGCGCAAACGTTCTCTGAGAGGGACGCTGACAAGTTAAGGGGCATAGCACGGAATAGTGACAGTGATACTACTAGGGATAAATCTACATCCTAACATTAAAGTTGGGAAAGCAAATAAAACTAATTTACGGATTCATAAGTGTAGTTACATAACTCGTTGACAACTTTAATTATCTCTACGTGTCTTCTCCCCGGTAAGCGCATATACTGCTCAAAACCGGGTTGTAGCTAAACTTAAAGCATTAATAGAACAAACAAAAGAATATTGGCAATGAATATTCTGCTAACTGGTCTCCTGGTAAGGTAAAGCAATACGAATTTATCATTTCATGTCGTATAAACATGGTCTAAAGTGTGCGAAACAGTTTAATCAACACAACTGACATTTCAAAAACTAAATTGTCGATTTCCTCCTTATAAAAAGTCTTTTCTGGTTAAATATAAGGGATTCATGCTCTTCTTAAC
>JAGDQP010033213.1:0-20804 GCA_022664845.1 Lepisma saccharinum
TATTAATCTATGCTTTACTAGCGTTGTTGGAATGACATTTTAATCTGATAACACGCCTTATTTGAAATACCAATGTGCTTATTTCAGTTTATAACATTCACAATGTGTTCTTTAAAAGTAGCGGGGACACACTTCATTCTTTTCTTTTTGCTTTAATGTATGAATTGGTTCTTTTAATCAGCCAAGAACAGTATTGTAAGTTAAGGTATCACGACAATTCCGACACCGTGAATTGCGATACAATTGGAAAATCCAGTTTTATCCGCGACAATTCATACACTGTTCTTAATCATCTTTCAGCCACTTGTTTTGTATTACTCAGATAGCGTCAATTCCGACATCATGACTGCAGAGAAGGAGAGGACTGAGTATTTTCGTTCGAATACCAACTTTTGAAATTGGTACCCACACACTACAGCTTTCCTTCACACTTCATCCAGGCTTAGGACTGGTAGCTTAGGGTTAATAGCTGGCGTGTTTAAAAGCAGGATGTATTTCCTTAAGACCTTTGGATATCCACTTATACCTAATTATAATAGTTGGAAGTCTTCATATTCCGTTGTCTACTATTTTTCATTCATAATTCACATTTATTTACACAGATTATCTTATAATAGCTGGAAGTCTTCTATTCCGTTGTTTCCTGTCTTTCATTCATAAATCACACTTATTTACACTCAGATTTGCTTATAATAATTTACATTTGAAATCACCAGATTTAACTCAATCAAACTTTTGAACGTAAGCCATCTTTCTTAAAAATGTTTTGATATTCCTGTTCACTTTGTAGACAGCGAATGAAGTTTGTATTCTCTCATCCAACTTCATGTACTCTTTACGTCTACGTTTTCCTGGAATGTTCAGAGATTTTCTATCAAGTAGAAGGTCGTTATACTGCGCCTCACTTCTTAACCACTTCAGTAATTTGTAAACATTGGGATGAGGTCTGTCCAGTAGAGAATTTAACCTGTTGTTCCACCACTCAACTGCATTATTTGTCCTGTGCCGCTGTTGCGAACAGTTCCACATACTGATAGAAATAACATAATTATTCAACCACTGATCTACGAAATAATCACAATACGCTGAGAGTTTTTATCATGGCTTGGTGCATCCTCCATAATACACAACTACCCATCCTCAACGTCTCTAACAGGAATATAGGCCAGCGCGGAACACATTTTTATATGTAACTTTATTTCCGGCCTCAACTTGTACTCTTTCGTCAGTCCTAGTTCTTGCACCTTCCGCCACAAACACTGATTAAAATGGAAGTCACATCCACTAATTTCAGCCTCAGGGAACACGTTTTTCAAGGACGCGATCGCAGCTTGCTCAAAGTCTATTTTAATAAATTTCGGGTTCCATCCACTTACATGATCCTTAACAAGAGTGAAGAATCTTTTATATGTCTTTCCAGAAAACCACAACCACAAATCTTGCATTCTATAAGAGAACCATAACCACAAAACCTTTGCTCCGTTTTTACTGTAAACCACATCCTCGGTTTTCTTCACATGTTACGAATATTATTGAACTTTAAAGACTTCCTGCCATTTAATGTGGATAAGAATCGTACAAAATTTGTTCTTATCTCCGCCAATACTACCACAGCGAGAGTGCGGCTTAAAACTTAACCTCGAAATCATACCTACTCTACTTTAAAAATCTCTGACTGGTGAATATGGATACTATTAAAATACAATGTCATTAACAAAAAAAAAAAAAACAATGGGATATTTCGAACTATTGGGTAATTCGAGTTGGTAAGTTGGTATTAAGAAAGAAAATACTAGTCCTCTCTTTCTCTGGAGTCACGGTGTCGGAATTGACGCTATCTGAGTAATACAAAACACACGTGGTTGAAAGATGATTAAGAACAGTGTCGGAATTGTCGCGGTAAAACTGGATTTTCCAACTGTGTCGGAATTGACGGTGTCGGAATTGTCGTGCATTCGTAAATTAATAGATTGGTGTTGCTGTGAAGTTCGGGAAATGCTATTTTCAATTTCTTTATTTCTTATTATTTCCTTGTACAAAAGTTCAGAATAAGTAAAAGTTTTGTCACGTAATGTACACTGCTAACATTTTTGTTAACGTTGCTAGGAATTCTAAAAAAAAGTTTCGCAGAAATTTTAGTATTTCATGTTGTTTCACTGTAATAAAGGAAAACTCAGAGCCTTTTCGTATGATTATCTGGATATTTTTTGTTTTCCGTTCCGCACATGCCCAGAAGGAAAAAACTGTTTCTTATCAAAGCTGTGCATGCAATGTTGAACAAGAGTTTGCTGCCGTTATTTTGTCAGTTCTTCTTTTGGTAGAAATTGGAAATATTTTGAGTGAATGGGAATTCCGAAACCTAACTGGTTATTAAAATGTGGCGTAACTCGTGCGATCAACTTAGTTTGTACGATATTCTGGATTTTGGCAACATAGTTTTAACACTCCAAACGATTTTCTTTTACCTGGAAATTTAGGGAGGTCAGTACGACGCTGGGCTTTTAACTAAAAACCCGTGTACAAATCTCCTTTAGACTTCTTTTTTTCTTTTGCTCCCAACATTCCTGAGAACTGCATAATGGATGTTTTTTATTAGCCAAATTACTGAAAATTCCCAGGTAACTATGGCTGCCTAGCTTTTTTCTCAGGAATGTTTCGGAAAATCTTTAACAGTGTACGTTCATTTAATTTCTATAAATCTGGTAGAAAATTTCGATTAAAATGTAAATTTTTCATTTTTAACGTAACAGTTATTCAGTCAATTTAAATATAATTTAGAAATAATAAAACTTAAATATTTCATATATAAATTTCGAAATTTGTGGTATAACATGAATCCGTTTCCATAATAGAAATATTTTCATGTATCTCACTTATTGCTACTCTATATATCCTAACTAAAGCTTTATATTACTTTAAAATCGTAATTTATTTCTCCCTATTTCAGAATATTATTTCTAATCTAAATCCCAAAATTAACAATGCAACAAACAATGTAAATATCATCAGCGCACGCAGCCAAGTTCCAAGCCGACCCGACGAGTGCAGCGGTGCCAAGTAGCTTTATACGAAACACTAAAAAAAAAGACCAAACAAGAGCTACATTACCATTTTCAAGACATCACTGCTTGCTTACTAATTACCCCAGCAACATCAAATTACCAACGTTTACTAGTAATGAGATCTTGTATAACACTACCAAACCTCAAGTCAAAGGGTTCATGGGGTGATGAGTTATAAACCCCCAAAGTATGATTTCGTGAAATAACCACACACTCACTCACTGACATAAATGTTTGACATGTTCCCGACTAGCTAGAAATACAAAACTTTACACATGCTTAGAGAGTAACATGCAAAGGTCCACAAAAGTAAAAAATCTGGGGTGCGACCCCTAGGGGGGCACACTAGCCCCTCAAATTGTGAAATCAATATACATGTTCTGATATGTTCCCAACAAGCCAGAAATACAATATTTTACACATTCGTAGGGGGTTACTTCTAACCTCCACATAAGTCCAAAATCTGGAATGCGATCCCTAGGGGGGGAAATAGCAACTCAAATTGTAAAATCAACATAAATGTTCTGACATGTTCCCGACTAGCTAGAAATATAAAATTTTACACATGCTTAGGAGACTGAAGTCTCAGCGAGAACTGTTTTGAAATGTGTAGTCAGAAAAGCTAACATGTTAACCTCAAAAAGTACCCCTTAAAATAAAGTGATCCGATATATAGTATGTTACATATCATTGAAATTGTCTCAAAGTGATATTTTTAGAAACGAGTAGTAGCAACAGTTAACCTACCCCTTAACTACCATCAATCCCCAAAACCTACCCCTAAATAGAAAATTAAATTAACAAAATGTTGTGATACCGGAATCCAAAACACTCAGTGTCAAATCAAAGCCAAGTTCCCAAGCAGTACAAAAAAGATAGATCCCAGTCATGTAAACAGTATAAGAAAATTACATTTGTTCCATAAAACTTAACTAAATCGATATGAGAGCTACTTGGGAAAGAACGTAGTCAATTTTATATATCAAAACTTCCATATGCTGAAACATCTCTCTTTTTTGAACTGCTTGGGAACTTGGCCTTGTTTTCGACACGGAGTGTTTTGGATTCGGATATTAATATTCTTGTTCTTATACTGAGATCGGAAAACCTGTGTATCCATTTCAAATAAGTCAAGGGACGGCAACTTTTAAAAGTCTATCTATTTCGAGATGAGACCGAGACAAGATCGAAACTCGAGACCGAAACGAGACTGAGGTTTACAATCGAGACCGAGACCAAGACCGGAATTTTAAGATCGAGACGAGACCAAGACTTAGACTGTCCTAAGAAAATTGAGACTAGAACGAGTCTCATGCCAGTCTCGTCTCGTCTCTGTATCATCCCAACAACATATGCAGTACAGCCCCCAGTAAACACAAACGTGTTTGGAACGTTGATTTTCTTTTTATTTTGTTGATTAATCGTTTTCGCTTGAAAAAAGTACATTTAATTTTAAACCATATTTCAACAAAGACTTGATATCGTTGATAAGATGTTAATACGACGTGGATTTAACTGTTATTTTCAACTATCGTATAGATTTAGTTTCATGTGATTCTTTCTAATATAAAGGAATAAGATTTACAAATAAAAGCTAATTGAATGTCATTAACTATTATTTTGTATTCTATTTTTCATGTTGAAAACGGTTGAATTTCAATCTATATCCTAACGAAAATTTCGTTGATAGGACGTTAATGTGACGTGCTTTTAACTATTATATTGAATTATACCATTGAGTACGTTCCATATGTGTCTTTCTAATATAATTACAAAAAAAAATGTACTTGAAAACGTATAGACTGAAATTAACTACGTTGATCATGTTCGTAATTGCATGTTGAAAACAGATTGAATTTTAAACTATATTTGAACGAACATTTCATTTCGTTCATAGGACGTTAATGTGACGTGTTTTTAACTTTTCCTTTCAACTATTACAGATTTTGCTTTATATGCATTTTTCTAAGGTGACATATTAAACCTATTGGAAAATACAGATTTAATAGTATAGTCTTTTTGACACGTACGAAATATGTTCATCGTCTTTTCAGTGAAATTTAACCACTGAGTTCATGATTGTTCAGATTGCCACATTTTAGGCAACGTTTTAGAGTGTTTGTTTTAATGGTGTTTTCATTTACTTTTTCAATTATGTTTGACCGTTTCACGTTTTAATCTATATTAAACGTCTTATTAACGTTTCAAAAATACGTATTTTTCATCGTCAACTTTTGACTTTGAATTTAACATTTATTTTAAGTGTCCATTTGAATCTCTTTTCAACCATTATTAAACGTCGAATAAACCACTGAATAGGTGAACATATACAACGTTAAAAATAAGTTTGGAAAATACGTTGGACAATGAAGACTACGATTATTCTTACCCCCATGACTAGAAAGCCTCCACATGCTGGTGGACTGACGCGTCTGGATTTGTGGCGACTGTCTTCAAGGCTATATGCACGAATTTACGTCTTCGTAACATAAAAGGAATAGTAAAAGATTAGTGACTCTGAAGACGACTCCGTAGCAGACTGGTTAGCCTGACGAGCTACGAAGACGAGTGCGTAAAGTTCCAGCTTCGAATACTACAGAAGACGGTTGGATAATTAACAAATAAACTAATATATCATCATGAAAGCAACGGACAAAGCCCAACTAAATATGTATATAAAGCAGCAACCTGAAAGAGATTGAACAGGTCAGCATAAACAACGTTAAAATTTGTATAAAGTACATTTCTTCAACGTCCACTTCTTGACGATGAACACTACGTTTATTCTAAACGTTGATTTCAACCTGTTTCTCAACCAGTATTCAACGTTGAATAAACAGTTGAACATGCGGACATTCTGGTACAACATATAACGGCTAAATAATGTTTCGGTACTAACGTTTAATCCACGTATTTTCAACGTATGTATGCTACTGGGGGCAACGTAAGAAATTTTGCCGTAAGACAAAATCAGGACATAGTAGTACTTCAGGTGTGATAGAATGACTAAATGTTTCAACTTTCATTGCTATACGGTAAAGCAACCTCGGCGAATCATCACCTTGATATACCACATGACAGACTATCGGTTACTTCGCGCGTTGCTAGAGAGAGAGTTTGCAAACTCAAGATTGAAATTTAACAAGCAAACTCTTTTACCATCTTAACCATACCACATGATACATAAGAATTTTACACGCATAAGAATTTTACATATGTAGTAATACGTTTCACAACATGCATTAAAGCCAGCATAAGCAAACGTCTGTTAATCCAGCTTAATGAGACAGTACTATAACATGGTTGCAGTATTTCAGGCTCTAACCAGGAAGTTTAAAGTTGCTTCAAATTACTTGGCATTGATCCCCCTACTACCTGCATAATTTTTAGCCTATTGTTCTGAGGCACCTTGTATCTATCAATATGTTTCAGTCACTCGATGGACGAGGAAAATAGAAGAAAACATAAATTTTGTCGACAACCTTTCAGCAATTGAAGATAAGATCAGAGAATTCTAGACAAAATCACAAGAAGTAGACAAGAGATTAAAAGATTATAAGCCCATTAATAAACTGTAGTAGTCGAGTACATAACGTTTCATTCCTATTATTCCTGACTGTCGTTAAAAAATTGTAAGAAATATAATATATACTATCCAAACCAAACGAAATATTAACTAAGTACAAGCCCATATAGAAACAGAATAACTTCGAGAGAACTAACATAACTTTGTTAGATTTTTATTGTCGTTTGTTTGTTTGTTGTGACATCTCTTATTTACCTCGGAGGCAAAATCACCACAGTAAAACGACCGTTTCCAGGAACTCTTCAGTGACGCACACAACTTTAACGAGACCAAAGAATTGAGGTGAATGGTCTCATTATGCGTATGCGGAAGACGTTGGCTACATTTCCGACGTAAGTAATTTGCAGAATAGATTGCTGACGAGACTAGTATGTTTGATTTTAATACCTATCATTATGCAAAATAACCATTTTTACTGATGTGCTGGTGGACAATAGAAATGAATAATTTTTGAAACGAGAAAAAACAGCTTCATTTCTTCAGCTCTAAATGACAATTGTAAATATTTTGTTACGTTTACGAGTTGCATGTCATGAGAAAGAACAAAGGAAAAAGAACGCTTTCAGTTTCGCACAAGTGAGTCTAAAATACACAATGAGATCTATGTACAGAACTAACGTACTGTGTGTTTCCTTTAGTGATAAAGGATTACAATTTAACGGTCTCTATTTCACAATAGTGAGCCAATGCTACTTGTGTAGCTATTAAACATCAACGAGTGGAAACAGTAATGGACCACAGACGAAATGTTAAAAATATGTAATAAAATAATGTATTTCTTGTTCCCCTTACGAATAAATAAATGTATTACTAAATAAATGAACACGTTAATTTCTTATGGGAATTAATTTGAACAAACTCTTAGTAATCTCAGGATATATTGATACGTGTATTACAAACAGTTGCAAGAATGAATGAATATCTAGTTTATTTAATAAGTGAATTAAGGTTTCACATTACATATGCAAATTCGTTTGAACACTATGAATATGCTGTATTGCTACATGAGACATAAATTTAGCTCGAGTGCATCGAAGAAAGTACGAATAAGCAACATAATGAATTAATACATACCTCATATTGCCTTACTTAATAAATTTTAATCATTACAGTATACACTCACACCTACATAAAATTCCACGCATAAATGAATGAATGAATACTGTAAGATCTTATATTATGTTCATGGATCGCTCAGTACACTCAGACATAATTTTTCATACCGTACATAAATTACTCTCATTGATTCAGGTGAATTAACGAATTTGTTATTAAATCAATAAATGAATGAATGAAAATAAATGAATAGGGTTTTGAGTGTGAAAACTTAAATAATTTGCAATAAACTACGAAATTAACTTGATTGGTCTGTGTATGGTCTCTTTCGTGACACATAAATTAGAGTCATGAGTGAATAAACTCATAAATAAATAAATTTAATAACGAATGAATCTCTTATTGTCTATAGCAGTGAATGTTCTAAAACTAGTACAGCTAGCGATAGCTAAGAATTAAAGCATTCTGAAGAGCTATAAATTATAGAAGCATGATCTAAATAACAAAAATAAACTTAATTAATGCTTATTAAGTGGTAATTCGAATAATCTTTCCAATCGAGTTTTCATTCATTAACCTAATTTATTATTGCAGTACTGTACATTCCATGTTGAATAATACTTTTTGGGAGCAATTTTGCAGCAGATCTAAATGTTGATTCTACGAAAGTGAATATCATATTTCTCAAGTGACTAAATGTGTTATTCCGTTGACATACAAAAAGTATCTTTCTACAACTATTTCCGAATATGAGCAAAAGATAAATATCAACGTTGTTAACATGTTGCACTGATTCCCCACCTTGGTGTTATTCTCATCATGTTTGTTTTGGATGTTTTCAATAAGGATGACCCCTAGTTCTCTTATTTGCTTCTAACAGTAGTATTTCAATCAGAATTGCCATTTTTTATTCCATGCTATCCATCTGGTTATTGAGTTGTTTATGTCAGAAAATTTAATCATTACGATATTTTGCTTCTGTTAGAACATGAATTCTGTAATTATAAAATACAATTAAATGGTTTTCTAATTCTTTTGCAGAACAGTCTTTCTGTCAATATGTCCTATTTTTCCTAGTGCACTGGCAAATGTGGATTGAAAATTAATTATAGAATTTTGGTTTGAATGTACGAGTACATGTGTGGTTTTCTGACTGGTACAAAATATTAAGCGTTTAAGTGGAAAATGCAGGACATCTAAAATATATATATAAATCTTACAATGGATCAGAGCTATTAGAGTTTCACACGCAATAAACTGCCAAAAGTGAGCATTGCAATAAAATCACAATATGGTCAGCTTATTGGCTAGCGAACTGTGTTATGTTTGAGTGAGTTCTAAGAGTTACTTTGTTGTTGTTTGTTAGTACATATTATCCCAATGATAACTAAGTAAATCTACATTTTAAAGCGGCATTTAAGTATAAATTTTCACGGAATTTAAGCAGAAATCAAACTGAATTAAGGAACACATTTGCCACAGACTAGCAGATTATGTCAGTCTTTGAATGCCCAACCAAATCCATCCATAACAATAAGTAGGGAGTATAACTAAATCAGTTCATTAGTTGCATGTATTCAATTTTCCATTGCGAAAACAGTAAAGAGATCAAGTTTATACCTATACATTTTATTTTTATTATTGTTATTATTTTTATTATTAATATTTACAAAAAAGGAAAACTGTATATGTTGCAATGAATGGAACCTTATGTAAAACTATATATTCAGAATGAATGTGAGTGTAAAAAAAGGTGGTTGGACAGGACGAACAGTTGGAAAATTATTTTGTAATGCAAGTAGCTACATCTCATTAACTTTATAGTCCCCATAGTTTCTTTTCAGGTGCATCCTCAGACGAAGGATCCTGCAAATACACATGTGTGTTCTTGTGTAATTGGTAGGGTTGCCACCTTTTGATGAATAAATTACGGAACGCTCTGCAAAAAATACGGGATAATACCAAAAAATACGGGACAGGTCTGAAAGAACCTAAAATAAAAGTAACTAGTAAGGTCTTGTACTACTGTATGACTGCCCGCACAATTTAAAACATCCATAATAATCAAGAACACCCAGAAAACGTCTTGCTTGTGAATGTTCACTCTCCAAAAACACTGGCGGGCGAAATTCATATTTCGATTTCTTACACAGTTGGCGTTAGTAGCTACAATGCAAAAAACTTGCTTTTAATTCGATACTTTTCAGTATTTCTGCTTTACCATAGTTTTTTTATTGTTGTTGTTGAAACAACACGACAAACGGTGTTGATTTCGGTGATACAACACAATGGATCTGTTGTGTTGTCAATTCTTATTCAACAGAATGAACATGGCCATGCTACCATTACCACAGTATTGAATCAACGAAATCATACAACAAACGGTGTTGATCCAACACAACTGAACCGCTGTAGCTCAGTGGTAGAGCGTTGGCGTAGCATTCAGTCGTGGGTTTGATCCCAACGGCCGACCATCCTGACTGAGTCCCTTTCAGGGTTTTCCTCAGTCACACCAGGCAAATACCAGGATGGCACCTTCAATATAGGCCCGACAACTTCCTGAACCCTTTCCCTTAGCCTATCCCGGCCTGAGCCTTAGGTGCGTAAAGGCCATAAATAAAATCCAAATTGATTTAACAAAAAAGTCGTGGTCGCCCTAGTACACCGAAAAGTGTTGAATTAATGCAGTTATTTTTTGCAGTGTGTTATCAATTAGAGCAAATAACGCGTGCGTATTATATCCCCATTCTCAGGTCTCATGTTGGGCCCTGGGGATATGAATAGAATCTTCTCGCCAGTTTGCATAGTATGCAGTTGGAAAAGAGTCCATCACTGTTTATTTTTTAAATTATTAATATGTTGAAAACATGTGTAAGAATCTACTTCTTATAATACGGGACGCGGAAATTTCACCTAAAATACGGGACAGGTGGCAACCCTAGTAATGGGTGTGTGTTTGCCTGATGCAAACACTGTTTATAGAATCAGATTAGGGTCATTACAAACTTTTACCTGAGTTTCTCCACCCTTCCTGTACGTGTGGTTTACCAGGTAAACTATCAGTAGATTGAACCGATACAGGGATTTTTACAGAATATACAGTAATACATACTCTGGTATTTTCGCTCTTTCAGAAAATTCTTCTTGCGTTTCCCTATCTTCTTGTCTCGTCTTTTCCTCTCTTATACACATTCCGATTCGCGGTAACTGTCTCCGAAAGCCAGAAATCGTAGCAATAAACGTACGGTAACAAGAAATCAGTCATCAATATAAACCTTTAATGTGGCTCTTTTTCCATTATTAAAGTGTTTTTGAGATGCAATTATTGCAAGAAAAATGTTGCAAATACAGCTGAGAATTTCACTTGTTTCTATTCTATTTCAAACAAAGAAAGTTATTCAATATAAACATTATGATATGGCATGGTTTTTGATCATTTTTCATTATGTACAGTAAATGACAAGTTGAATAAATTATTTCAGTTCTGGTGAGATAACGTTGACAGCAACTATTAAATTGTATTTTGATAAATTGATTCGCAAAGGGGTGAATCAGTCACGAACATCTACAAATTTATCTTCCCCTCTCTTACACAGAATCAATATGACTAAGGAAACATAAACGCGAACGTAAAAAGAGATAACAAAGCTTCATTTTGAAAGTATTTAAAAATCTTGGAGCAATTTAAAAGGACAGCTATGTTTATAGACTTGAATATTTGTCGTTTCTGTGTGTCCTAAATTTTGTACAAACTCAAACTATGACATCTCCCACAGTATACGTACGTACAATAAATTCGTTCTAGTTGGTTCTTATAAAATATGTTATTTTCTTCTCTAAATCTAAAATTCCGAAGCCGCATACTCCTCACTTAGTGCAAGGTTACCTGATTATCTTTTATTCTTATAAAATAAGTGGCAACTAAACAAAAAATAAAAAGACCTGAGCCAAAGTTGCCCGCTTTATGTACTAGCTGATAACCAATACTAGAATTGCTTAGCGTGTTAGCTTCCAAATTCGCCTATTCGATCAAAGATGATATTTCTTTAGCTCGTGCAATGGTAAGTTTATGAGCAGCTAGAAGTCTCTTACGAATGGCATCATCGACCCATCCTAACACAAATTGATCTAGTAATATGGTATCCATGAATTCACCATACTCATACTCATACCATGAATTCACTTGACGTTTCAATAACCTAACAAATTCAGTAACTGATTGAAGTTCCGATTGTTTAATGAAATTTATATCTTTCCACAATTTATGTTAATCGTGGTCCAAAATTCTATTTTAGTTTACATTTTATCTCCTCATATGATTTAGAAGATAGTAACTCCGGTGCAAACGCATCCTTTAGAGCTTCGTAAGCCTCAGATCCAATTATGCTAGAATAGTACTACTTTCTAGAATCCTGGATCTGTGGTGATATACACATACGTACATATGTGTTCAAAACGTTCTAAATAACTGTCTACGTTAGTGTTGTTTGTATCGAATGGTTCCGACATAAATAAACAATTAATCGTTTTCTGTTCTTTACCAACAACTGCGCCAACTGAAGCCAAGTCGAGAATCAACGTAAATTCAAGCATCTGCTAACAGTATTCCCTGAAGAGAATGTAACAACTCTGATATGAAAACAATTTAATCCAATATATGGTAACCTGTTTGTAGAGCACATATATCTTATTAACACCATTAAATAACTTACTAAGCAGAAATCATATATTCCTTTTTCCATATGAATGATATAGCACACCAAGGCGACATGTAATCAGAAACATTCCCTAAGTAATATCAGATTTGTATAATAAATTATATAAGTACATCTCAACAATGTTGCTTACTGAACTGTTATCTTAACTAATCTCTAAAAACAAAAGCCTACCTAATTTACATGTTTCTTGACATCATTGACTCATCTCTTTTTATAAAACCTTTTTAACCAAACGTTGCAAGTAGATGGTACCATCCCGGCATTTTCCAGGCGTGTTAATGATGTTAGTCAGACTGGGTAGTATCAGATTCGAGCTCCGATAGTAAAGAAACGTCGCGACCTAGTTCACTGGAGTTTATAGAAAAGCGAAGGACAATTGGGAGGCTGAAGCATGTCGGGAAGAAGTTACGAAACACTATCTACGAGACTGGGGAGGACTGTAACTGCAAACGATTCCAGCCTTTCAGGAACGTGTGTATTGAATAAAGAAAGGAACATTTTATTGAAAACATTCACTGAAATGAAGGTAGAGATGCTCAAAATGCTTTTCTTGTAGGTTTGATCACTTTGCATCCTGTAGAAAGCTCCCAACAGCGATGAGATCTATCTGTCATTTCAAAATTTGCCAACAAACTGCACAACTGATTATGCCGAGGGATATTTTTAATGAATCACTCATAAGTCATCACTATGAAGAAAGTTGAGAACTACACATTCGGCTAATCTAGATTGTGGGTAAAGCATGCCACAATAACTGTACAATACACCCATGAAACTTTCTGCTGAGAAATGTCGAAATTCAAAGAATTTTTAAAGAGTTGTGGGCAGATAAAGGTTCAGAGGAATTCTGCCCTCAACTACTACTTTCAGCTGGGCAAAGTTGTGCGTAAGGAGATTCCGACGATGATGACAGTGAGGGCGATTTCAGAGTGATTAAAACACGTTTATTTAACGTCAAAATGAAACAGAGAGTGACTATTTTATTTCCAACACAAGGGTGTCCTATTATCGAACGAGAGCAAGACGATGATGATGGTGACAGTGATCTATGAGGGATTAAGACATATTTTCTAAATGTTCCACAAGATGTTACAGTAAATGGCAATTTTATCTTTAACACAGGAGTGTTATATTATCATGCTATGTATTCAAACAAAGATTCAAACATGTTTCGTCCCTTTCACTTTAATAATTTTTACAAAACACAAATCGCTGTTGCCAGGGGAAAACCAACTGAATTCACCAGTTACATTATTGATAATGATGCTGATGGGATGGAATTGTAGATAATGATTGAGTTTGGTATTCAAAGCTGTACACCTCGTTTACATTATTCCCACGTATTTTTTTAAAAAAATAATATTAACTTAAAATTCGCTGCAGTATTTCGTATGTGCGTCGGTAAACTTTGAATTTGCTTTCCTGACATTTCTACAAAATGGACTATGTTGCCTTTCCCCATGTACTCTTCATATATATTTCTCAATACTATACTTTTAAACATTTCCAGTTTATGTTCATCTGCCAGGCGCGTACTCTGACCATTTTAACGACCATCGTAAACATAGAAATATAAAAGACAGTTACAAAAAAAAAAAAAAAGAACTTCTACAATTCTTTTTTCTTCTCAAAGAGGCTAAATCATGGTTAATAAAATATTTCATTTAACGTTTTTGTAAATATGCATGTAAATAATACTATACTATAAAAGTAACACCCAATGCGAGGTAAGTTGCAGTGCTAATTATGACTACTATTAAATTTTAGTGATAACTAAAAACTCTCATCTTGTGCAAATCAAAGTTACAACTTCGCTCTTTTACAATAAAAAATATACAGATTGGCACATATTTTCCTCAACTACAGAGTAGTTCTTTCATGCAATATGGTCATTGTTAACCTGTATAATAAACATATCAATTAACTCTGTTTCATAGTCTTCATTTTCACAAGAAGACATCGTTCGAAAGTTTCTTTAGCTAGGTATGCTCTATGCTTTGAGTTCTAGGATTTCTTATTTATGTATGTTTTATTTTTCTCATTCTAAATGGTAATAAATTATGATTTATAGGTTTGGCCGATATTCATCTAATAACATGAGGTGAAGGTTTATATTCGCGAAGTTTATGGGTTGTATACTAGAGTCAAGCACACTGTTGAGACTTTTGAAAAAATGCCTTGATATATACACTAATGTTTCAGATGAATGTTACTATTACCATTTATTTTCAGTAATCCTACAAAAGCGCCGAGAGATTTCGTTTACTTTATTGGAAGGTTTCATTTTTCATGTTTGCACATGGCAGAAATAGGAAACAGTTTCTTATCGTAACCGTGCATGCAATTCTGATCAAGTGTTTGCTGCCGCTATTTTGATCACACACTTAAGCAGAAATGGGAAATAGTCTCAGTGAGTGTGGATTACTATCTCTAATTGAGAAATACGAGTAGTAAAAGTGATTAAAGCATGGCGTAAATCATGGGAGTAACTTTGTTTATATTTTCGAAGTTCAGGCAACGTATTTCTGCCTCTTTATACTCTTTTTGATGTAGCACTTTCTTCGCTGGCAGCTTAGTCCAGTCAGTAAGACGCTGAACTTCTAAGTGATCAACCCGCATTCAAATCTCACTTCAGACTTCTATTTTTCTCTTGCTTCCAGTATTCATGAGAACTAAATAGTGGCTCGTTTCTATTAGTCAAGTTATTGGAAAGTTTCAGGCAACTATGGTTGCCTAGCTTTCTCCAGGAATATTTCGGAAAAATGTTAACAGTGCAATTGCTGCTTACACTTGACGGGCTAATATAACGACACTTAGTTGATGTAGCATCTACTTACTTCTAACATTTTATTAGATACACCAGTTCCTGAGTACTCTTCTAATAAAGTATAACAAACAACTTCATTTATTACCTCAGACATATCCGATATTTTATCTACGATTACAATACTTCAACAGGTGCATTCTCTTCCCAATAGCTATATTTCCTATCTGAACTGATTCCTTTATTGTTTAATGCATTTGGATGGAACTACAGAAGTATTAACTATTATCTTATTTGTCCTAGTATTTCTTAGACACTATTTCCAGTGTCAGTTTTCTTAAATAATATTGGTATGATTCCTCATCCATTCTGATACAGACTCCTAACCGTATCGAAGTACCTTCTTGACTAGAGTTCTAGTTCTTTAATGGATGCCGATACTTCATTCTATGTGCCCCGTTGTTAACGACTTTTTTCCTAGGACCCATGCTGTGAGTTATATAGATGCCCTGGCCTGAACATCAGTGAATATTCATCCATAGTTCGTATCAGTGTTCAACTTATCTGAGGACATCACTCATCTCGTACTTGACACTGCCATTAGCTAAGCTTCAACAGGTGCAATATAAGTATGATGTTAATACACCGCTCTGAAGTAATGAGCATATTTTTGGTTCTTTTCGTTTCTGGTATTTGAAAATATCTTAATAGAATTTGATTTATGTACATATGGTTCATTTACAATATCTTCTTCAACAAGTAACATATGTATAGTGTGAATCGTTAATCGGTTAACCATTTTCTCGAGTAGGGGAAAGAAACTGCGGCGATGAACTTATGAGTTCCGTAAGCCATAGAGTAAGTAAGTAAGGTGGATGAAACGAAATTCAGGCCGATATAATATATATGCTAGGGTGATACTGTTAACGTGAATTTACATATTCTTGCCATAATATTTTGGAAACAAAACCATATATTCGATATAAATTATATCGAAACTATGCCATATATTCGAAACTATTACTACAATTTAATATTCTGCGTGTAGTAGTATCAGTTTTATTACACTTATCACAAATATGGCATTCTATGACACCCTTATCAAATAAAAGTTTGTTAGTTAAAAAAAAATATTGTATCATAATTTGAATCGTAGGTTGTGTAAATGGGATTCATCTAGCAATTCATGAAGGTTGTACCAAATGGTAATCCAGTCCCAGTTTGGATATTTTGTAACTCTGTCTAGGTATGGGGGATATTTTTTATAGAACAGAAAGGAATATGTTTACTTGACAGTCATATTTTCTAGGTTTTATAATAATATGTCATTTCAAATAAAGGTTCTAACAGATAACTCATATTATTTTTCCAGGGTAAAATGTTTAAAGGGGACAGAAGTTCAATTTGTCGCGTAGCGTTCATTATAACTTTACAAGAAATAGTCAGTGTATTCACATACAAATTGTACAGTGCGATGGAATAATAGAGACTTACTCTGTACCTCGATATTTTTAAGCTTACTCTTCCTATGAGTGTAGGATAATATGTTATTTCTATTAGCACGCAAAATGGTGCCTCTCCAGATTAAATACCCCCAAGAACTTAATTAGTTCTGCTATTATCTTTCTAGATAAGGGAGAAATTGGGTTATAAAGGAAACTTTACTTAAAATATGTTTAAAAATTTCAATCGTGATATAATACTTTAAATTTCACAAGGTCATGTACATTTTATCTTCATTATATTTGGCAGTCGGGTCGATGGTGCGAAACCAATCGATCTTTATAGAATCAACAAGCTTATTAGAAGATTGATATTATTTTTCTTTTATTTATTTATAAGTACCGGTATATGATAGTAGTATAGTTTTGTTTTCATTTAATATCATACCAGTACATTGACATTTCTAATAGTTTCAAATATTTCTTTGACCTCCTTATTTGAAGTAACAGAGCAAGAATAATCATCTACGTAATTAATTACATTGGGAATAGCAGACAATAGAATGGACTTGTAGCTCTGACTCTAGCTTATTTGTGAAAATACTAATATGACTAGCTCAAAATATACCCTTGCGATAATCCTCGTATTAATCAAATACCAGGTAGCAAGTGTTGATTTATTGGTAATTGCATTACACGTATTTTTGTAAGTTTTTTTAATATGAATTAAATAAATCTGCTAGGAAATTTTAATTTCCCCTTACAGTATAGAGGTATGGAAGATTTAAATGATCGAAAGCTTGAGATAGATCGATTAATAAAAGCGCAATATCATCAAAGTTGTGCTGGCTAGCTATATGGATAGTTTCACGTATTTACATTAAGTTAAATTGCAAGTTAGTAGCACCAGCTATTTCCCCTTGAATCGGGTGCAAAATAGTAGACGTGATATTCGCCAGTCTAGTGGCTATAACTTTTGTTACAATTTTGTAATCAGTATTGTATAATGACATCAATCTGTATTTTTCCCTATCATCTTTTCGTGTGTTATCATTATGCCAGTAGATGTGACAAATTGGTCATGGATGTTATTATTTTGCCACAGGGTGTTAGACACCTCCTTAAAGATATGACTAATTTAATTGCTGAAGTTTTTATCTATATATATGATTGAAAAATTGTCCGGGACCCCTACAGAGTTTTGGTTTAATTTTTACAGAGCATTTTTAATAAATGGTAGTAAATTCCTGAATTAACTCATTTCGTTGCTCAAATTGTAATATATTTTTAGGCAGCACATTGATTGTTCTTTATCAAAGGTATATTTAGGCTTACTAAATAAACGGGAATAATGTTGTCGAATCTTGATACGAGGGATTATGGAAAAGTTTCTGCAATTACTTTGAAAAAAGACATGTAAAATTCTGGAAATGGCTTTATTGCTTTTCAAAATATTCACCTTTAACATCCATACACTTTTGCATACGCTCAAACCAATTTTGAAAGATTATTTTCCACTCGGAGTCTGGTACCTCAGAAACCACTGTTCGGAATGCATCAACAGCTGCTTCAGGTGACACAAATCGCTCACCATGAATCTTCTTTTTAATGTTTGGGAACAAAAAGAATTTTAGGTGATAAATCAGGAGAGTACGGACATTAATACGACATTTTACTGGACAAAAATGAACAGTTGTGTGTGCTGAGTGAGAGCTGACGTTGTCGTGATGAAGAATGATTCGACGGTTTGGGTTTGTTTTATGCAATTCATTGATGACCTCTGGCAAACAAATTGTTGTATACCACTCAGGATTTACAGTCCTTCGACCTTCTAAAGCTATGGTTGCCACATGTCCGGTATAACCGAAGAAACAAGCAATCATTTTCTTGGTAGTATTCCTCGAACGAACAGTTTTGTCGGTTTCGGCTCAATTTGAAACACCCAAACAGTGGATTGCTGTTTAGATTCGTGTTCGTAGAAACAAGAATTCCATAAATTGGGACAACTTCTACTCTTTGGGGTTTAGGGTACTTTTATTATTATTCAATGCCATATTATACCTTTTTATCTCTTTTGGGAAATCTTTATTTTTTTCTGTTAGTTATAAAAAATTATTAACACCAACATTTGTTATTGGGAAGGCAAATAGAATACACCATAAATTTGCTTAAACATTCAGTTACTTGAATTAGAGGGAAAATGGGTAGAAAACTATACATTAGTTGTGAAATCTTAGCAGAATAACTGGAGAAATTTACCTGGTTATTTCAAGTCTATTTATCAGTTTACGGATTTGTTGCTCCGCATCGGAAATATTTTCCACACAATCCGCAATTTTCCGTCTCCTGTAACGATGTAGTACACCAAATGTTACTTACCTCGGTTGACGTTTTGAGCATTCCTCTATACCACTTGACACGAGCCAGTTTTTGAGTTTCGGTCAAGTTGTGTAGGATCCAACGGCTTGAAAGCTTCCGTACGTTCAGGTAACCACGCAAGATCGTATGTATTGCTTTCATGTCATTGCTCAACGATGCCTGAATCTCATGGCATGTCACGTGCCGATCACTCTTAATCATGCCACAAACAGCATCAACATTACTGACAAGAAACGTGGATGAACGACCTTCACGAAATTCATCACTGAGTAATGTGCGACCACGCTGGAATTCGGAAAACCAATTGTACACAGTTATATTAGATAGTGTTTCTTCTCCAAAAGCCAAATGAAGTCGCTCGCTACGGTGTTTCGCTACATTTGAAATCATAAAAAAAATCATTACCCGAAAGTTTTCCCGCGAATTTTCCATTTCTCAAGCAAAACTACTTCTTCCAATTGCTGCGAAACACAAATGCATAGGCGTAAACAAACAAAGATAATTTAAATATAGAAAAGTCTAATCTTCCGAAATTTATAATAGGGAAATACTAGCGCCACTGCTGGTACTTTTTGCAGAAACTTTTGCAGCAGCCCTCATATATAATTTGGTCATCGCCAACGTGTTTATTTATCATTTTATTACGACCCCTCTTTCTTTCCGCTATAACATGTCAATATAAAGGTTTCCCCACTATGGCTATTTTATTGAGTCTACAACGTATCAACATGCACGGCAGTGCATGAGCCAAGTTCTTCACGTCAGAAAACGTCAGCACTGCCAGAAGCATGTTATACAGGAACAAGAGTTTATGGCAAAATCGACGATTTGGGGGCCCCGTAAGAAAAAAGATGTTATAGATAGGAATATGAGCTTTTGCCGTTAAGGAGATATGGTAAATATGTGCAGATGTACAAAATTTAATATTCGTATCTCAAACTATGTTCTAGTTGTGGACCCCTGAAATTGCACATTTTAGGCTAACTGACTCACTCACTCACTCACTCATCATATTGTTTAGGGTGTTTGGAGTAAGCTAGAAACATGAAATTTGGTATGAAGGTAGAGGATGATAAGTAGATAAAGGAAAAATTCCGACATTTTGAAAAGGTCGCCATCTTGGATTCAAAATGGCCGCCAAACCTAAAATTTCAAAGAATACACAGCCTAAACGACTAAAGATAGAACAGTGAAATTTGGATTGAAACTACATCATTGATAGCAAATTAAGAAAACTTTTTAAAAATTTGAAAAAGTCGCCATTTTGGATTCAAAATGGCCGACAACCCTAAAATTTTAAACAATACACAGCCTAAACGGCTGCCGCTAGAATAACGAAATTTAGTTTGACAGTACAACATTATTAGTAGATTATGCAAATGTTACAAAATATCTCTAAAGACGCCACCTTGGATTAAAGATGGCGGACGTCATAAATCCAATTTCCAACCGTTTGAGCCAGAGATACGAAATTTGGCATAATGATGTATTATCAAGAGTAGTTTAGGAAAACATAACAACGTTTTAAAAAAATCACCATCTTTGATTCAAAATGGCAGCTGAAATACCATTTTTCACATCGTTCGAGATAGAGAAATGAAATTTGGTATGACAGTGTATCATCACGAGTATGTCACGAAAATATAAGAAAACGTTAAAAATGTGTCCATCTTTTATCCAAAATGCCCGCCTAAGCCCCACTTTATAATGACTGAAGCTAGAGAAACGAAATTTGGTATGAAGGTGTACCATTACGAGTAGGTTAGAATAAATTCGGCTCGTCTCCCCTACTAGGGT
>JAGDQP010033214.1:0-20803 GCA_022664845.1 Lepisma saccharinum
TTTTGTGAATAAGTGTTTATTGAATATTGTTTAAAACATTTATCGACTTTTAATCACAGAATTTGTGAAAATAACTTTAAATTCATTACGCAATCATTGTGGGGGCATTTCAATTTTCCAAAAGTCACAGTTCCACTGTATAACTGTGTTGATTCATGAGTCAAAGTTGCCTCTTTCAGTATAACTGCGTTTACATTGAAAGTCTGCTGCATCCTTTCGTGAAACAGCTAATTCACATCTACCAACCATTGCGCTAGTCTTTCATTTGCTTCTTATAAGCTTCATTTGGATTATGTGGATCTGTGATTCTTGTTACATGTGAAATATCGGTTTATTTCATAGAGTTATAAACTCGACCAGAGGCAAAAATGGCGAAACCGTCTACGTGGGTTTTAATTCCGAGCGTGGTGCAAGTTGAACATTCAACTGTTTCTCTGTTTGTTTGGCAGGAATGAAACAGTTTGCTGTGGGCTGCCTGGTATTATATCATTTGTATGTGCCATCCACGATCTTTTTATGAAGAAAAACAATTGAGAATTCGCATTAGACTTCACCTTAGTTAAGTTCCACACATAATATACAAACAATTCCTAATTAAATTAATCAATATAAGGTATAATTTAATTCAACAATCACTTATATAAAACGTTCTTGATAAATACAATTTTCGTTCTCAAAAAATATTTTTTGGTTAAATTTTGAATTGTATTTATGACCTTTAGGCATCTAAGCCTCAAACGGGGATAGGGAAGGGGAAAGGATTCGGGAAGCTGTCGGCCAGGGCCTATGTTGAAGATGCCATCCCCGTTAAATAAAACAATATAATGTTGATACTTAAAGCCATATAACTTATTTTTAAAAAAGAAAATATTAGAGATGCATTTAAAAAATATATTTTATAGCATTAGGTATATGACACAAGTGACATGCATATTACACACACAAAATACTAATGCTGTAACATATACAACCAATGGTTTACCTGCATAAATTTACAAAGAAAATTATAAAATTGAAAATAGAGTATGGGCACCGTTCGTCGAACGTACACTAGTAGTCGGCAATTTTCACATAAATATTGAAACAAGACTCATGTCATTAAAACGTACATAAAATTTATCTCTAGTTTTCAGACAGCTTTAACTTGATAATTAAGTTCTTCCAGTGGCGGCTGCTACCTTGGGTTCAATGGTTCACTGAACCGTTAGATATTTGAGAGCAGTAAAATTTCAGTGAAAACTAATTCACTAAAATATACATTTTTTAATGTAAAGATTGTTACTTTTATAGAAGTGCTGTCCGGTGGAACGTAAATAATAGCCACTTTCTTTTTTGTCTATGGAACGTCTTCAACAGTGTATAAGTCTATGGTTGTTTTCTAGTTCCACTCTTGCTTTCGCTGTACTCAAAATGAACCTGATTCATGCAGTCAGACTTCTTCGGGGCGGCGAAGAGAGTCGGCATCGTTTCTTCGGTGCTGGAAGGGAGAAAGGGGGAAGTAAGATCTCGCTGCATACCTTCGTAGCCCAGGCGAGCACAACTACTTCCGTTTTCCGTTCGGATATCTTCGGAGATAGTTCACTTATACGGCAGAATTAATCTAGGTCACGCGAAGCATATTGGAAATCAAATGGATGCAGTTACGTAGACAACAAACACATCCACATTTTAACTTAAGAAATACATTTAAAATATTTTTCTTTTCTTTAGTATATAGAATAGATATGCATCTTGTGTATTGTTGAGTAAAGTAGAGTGAAATTTTAATTTTAAAGAGACAATGCAAAGTAATATGCGGAAATGTTTTGTGCACTTAGTTGCTGTAGAAATAGTCACAAAGACAGGTTTAGGAACTATGTTAGAAACACAAATAGAAGCAGTTTCAAAAATATTTTGTTTTGTTCGTTTGGTTTGTTCGTACAGATCTTGACAAGAAAATCTGCGTTTTTAGAAATTCGTTATATAGCTAATATGTAAACGATCTTTTAGAATTCCGTAAACAGGGTTACCGCCATAATTTTAAGTTTCCGGGGGGTAAGGTCAAAATTGGGAGGGTGTAAGTGATGTTTTGTACGGTTTCTATCGATTTTTCACAGCAAAAATTTTAATGTTGTGGATGTTGTCGAGACTTTGGGGGTAAACACCCCCCAAGTGGGCGTTCTGGTGGAATCACTGCCTAAATATGTTAACATCAAGTAGCCGGTTACTTACATCCAGTCATTAATACAAGAATTTTCACAAGGTTTACCAGCGAATCTTTTAGTTTATGGAACTTTTATAAGCGGAGACCACAGTGCAAAAATGACTATGTTAATTCAACCTTTTCGGTGTCCCAGGGCGACCATCACTTTTTTCTTTTGTTAAATCAACAAAACAAACGGTGTTGATCTTGGTCAGAAATTTGAATTCTAATTTTATTTATGGCCCCTTGGAATCTAAGACTCAGGCCGGCATAGAGGAAGGGAAAAGATGCAGAAAGTTCAACGTACCATCACGGTATTTATCTGGTGTGGCTGAGGAAAAACCTCTAATCAGATAGCAGTTGTGTGTTGCTGAGTGAAGGAGAATAGTGCTATATATAGCAAGCGCCGGGCATATAGAATAGGCATGCATGTCTTGTAGGAAACCGTGACAGCTCTAATCACTCCGTGCAATTTCTTAAACAAAACGAATTTTCATTAATAACATTAGAAGAAAAACGGAACAACAAAGAGTTGGGAAGCATATTCCTGTTCTCGGGATAAAACAAAAGCAAACGAGTAGAGGTAAGGATTTGTAGGATTTTTAAGGTTCAAATTTTCATCAGTAATAGATTTACAAATTTACTACCACGAATTAAGAACGGCTGCTGACTTCCTGTGTAAAAAAACTCCTTCTATTAGAAGATCAGGAGAAACCTCTACGTTGTTCTAAGTGGCAAAAAAGTACTTTTTTGTGTAAACTAATATCTTAGATAATACATAAAATTTTCTCTTATAAAATTAAAGACCTGAATCGCATATTATTCCAAGTGGATCTAAGCAGCTTTTAGGAGAAACTAAAACAAAATATACATGCCCACGTGTTTCAGGATTAATAAAGAACTTAGAAATTAGTGAGGGCAGCAAACATTTCATTCAAAGAAACACGGGAGCTTGGATAAACTTGGGACGTTTGTAATTTAGGTCTTCAATTGCAAATGTTTTTAGTTAGATCTGCTAAAATTTTCAAAGCATCCTAATTATTTTTTTCCTATAGAAGTATGTATTTGAAATGAGTGAAGCGGCAGTTTTTGGAGGCACGAGCCGCCACTGAGTTCTACCATCTATCGAAAGTGGCATTATATAGATAAAAAGACCTGTCTTCCCTGGTTAGCTTAGAAGATGACGGAAACGTTATTTGAGAATAAAGAAGACTGTCTTTAAATTTAGAGTAAAAGTGTTTTAAAACTACTAAAAACGACGTTGTTTTTTTCAAGTTTTTCAAATGTTCCGTTTTGACTTCATATCATAA
This sequence comes from Lepisma saccharinum, assembly GCA_022664845.1. Classification (NCBI taxonomy): domain Eukaryota; kingdom Metazoa; phylum Arthropoda; class Insecta; order Zygentoma; family Lepismatidae; genus Lepisma; species Lepisma saccharinum. Next base: position 3,493 of record JAGDQP010033214.1, read on the forward strand.
AGAATACGAATAGTCATATCTATTAAGTATATTATTGTGTCCGACTTCAGGTATGTAAGGTATATAGAATTCTCGAGTTTTCCTCTTTCTGACCAGGGTGACCGATTAGACGCGTTTCTTATCTATTTTTGTTGTGATGTTAAATTTGTTTCTATTGTTCTTAATAGTGTAATCAGGATGTTCCTGGTAAGATTCCTAGCGGGGACACAAGTGGTTTGGAATCCACATTAAACTGCAGGTCCCGTCCTTAGGACGTCATCTTCGTGCGATGAAAGGCAATGACAAATCACCATCGGTTCACCTAACTCTGGGATCTTCAAGTCAAGAGCTGCCTCTAGTTCATCATCATTGTTCTTAATAATTTAACAAGTCTTTTCAACAGCACATTACTTAGCGTGCCGAGAGTTCAGTGGTTGAGCACTCACGGAGCGAGAGGTCGCATTTCATATACAAGCATTGTTGTATGAAGATTTCTTAGGTCTGTTCTGTTTCAATCTTAGTTTATAGATATCTATCATGCTATTCTAAAGTTGTTTATAATATTAATACGTTCGATGAAGAAACTTTAAACTGGATGGAATGGACGAAGAAGGTTCCAATATTTTAATATAAATGTGTGTGTGACATAATTTTTGAAGTTATTTGGTAAATACTGGAATGAGTGTTATTTGTAAACAAATAAGTAAACTTATTCTCAAGTTGTAATAAGTAGTCAGGATGAACATTACTTTACACATACGAAGATTTAGTATGAAATTAAGTTTGACACCTGTACTACTTAATAGAAACCATTAAAAAAAATAGGTTCATGAAAGTTGAATGTTGCTAAGATCACAAAGTTCGAAATTCGACTAATTCTAATTAAAATTCTAATTTATAGAATAGCTCGGAAACCGAAGACGAAATTTGTAAGTTTATAATGAAGAAAAATATAGTGTTTTGCACACCCTGACTAACAAGGGAGTGTCACAATAGTTGTCGCTGAGATCCTAATCAAACATAGTGCATCTGATAGAGATACGGAGAATACCAAAATTTAAAGAGCGGTGGACAACGGGGGATGGAGCTAAGAGGGGCGAAACCTCGAAATTCACACAAGTTAAATAAAGGATATATCCACAGTATTTCAGAATAAGAGACGAAACTTTCGGGACGTGATTTCTCCTATCGAAACAAGTAAAAAAAGTACCTTTAAATAGGGGTGAAATTTCGTTTAGTTTTGGACATACAGCGTTTCACGAGTCCAAAATCAAAGCCTAATAATGGGAGGAAACGAATACTCCTCAATAAGCCAGAAACGAGTCATTGAATGAAAATTCCATTTCAGGAAATTTGTTTCTAGCAACATGGTGGACATCAGGAGTGAAAATACGATGTCACCAATTTGTCAGTGTTGCCAACTAGGTATCAAGTTTAAATTTTTCAAATAGCACTACTTCGTGTTATTGGATATTTCTCAGCTTCTAGTGATGATAAACAACATATTTAGTGTACACACCACAGTGTTGCAAACTAGAGAGTTTTTCGCGATCTTATACAAATTACAGGTCAGTCCTGAAATCTTTCAGCTTGGCTAATTGACCTCTTTCAAATAATAATAATAATAATAATACTTATATGCCTTAAATTGGAATAGTTCAAAACGGGTATTCTTTTATTTCTATCCCTATCTATTAATTATTGGTCGCCATTTTAGCAGTAGTTTACATAAAATGTAATAACTACTTACTGGTTTGTCATAACACATACAAAGAGAAACCATGTTTTTCCCCTTTAAATCTACTTGTTAATTTTAGTTGTCTGTATGATAAGCCTAAAACGTAATTGAAGTGATCAAAATAATATCCAAATGTGATTGTCACAGCAGAATAAATTCCTGTTTTAGGGGGCTTTTTTGTACGGAGCTGATTGAATACCAGCGTTGATCATTTGTACACTATTAGACATCAAATCCTATTGAATGTATACAAAATATCAAGGCTGACATGTGGTTCTTCTATTTTTATGAGTGTTTGAAAATCCAAAAATTCGTATTTTATGCGTATAGAGGCCCGATATCTCTGGTGAGACAAAATATAAAACTCTAATTTTCACATGTTGTACACTTATACAAGGAGAACCTATGGTAGAAATGTCAACTTTGATATTTGAGTTTGAACGGATTATTTGTACATTGGTGATATAATACTCGTACGAGCTTTGGTAAACATATTACCAAATCACGCACGAACATTATTAATCCTCAATTTACAAATTTTAAACTCCGTCGAGACTCAAATATAAAAGTTGAAATGACTACCATATGTTCCCTTATATAATTGTTCAACATGTGAACATAAATATTTTTTTATATATTGTCTCACTAGAGAGTTCTTTATATATTGTACCACTATGCGTATGCCTCCAATACGCATAAAATACGAATTTTTGGACTTTCATAAAAAATTAAGGAACCACATGTCAGCCTTGATATTTTGAATACATTCAATATAATTTGATGCGTAATACTGTACAAAAAAATCAACGCTGGTATTTAATCCGCTCCGTACGAAAAAGCCCCATAAAAAGGAATTCATTCTGTTGTGACAATCACATTTGGATACCATTTTCATCACTGGAATTACGTTTTAGGCTTACCATGCAGAGAACTAAAATTATCAAGCATATTTAAAGAGAAAACAATGGTTTCTGTTTCAATCTCCTATGATAAACAAGTACAGAGATATTACATTTTTGTGAACTCTTTAAAAATTGCGGCCCTTAATTAATAGATTGGGATAGAAATAAAAGAATACCCGTTTCGAACTATTAATATAAGGAATATAAGTATTATTATTATTATTATTATTTGAAAGAGGTCGATTAACCAAGTTGGATTTCATATGGACTTACCTGCAGTTTGTATAAGATCGCGAATACCTCTCTGTCTAATCCGTAGTTTGCAACACTGTGGTGTGTGCTTTAAGTATGTTCTTTATCATCATTAGACGATGCAAATATCCAATAGCACGACGGACCCCCATTTGACAATTTTAAATTTTATATCTAGTTGGCAACACTGATAATTTAGTGACAACGTATTTTCACTCCTGATGTTCACCATGTTGATAGAAACAGATTTCCTGAAACAGAATTTTCGTTCAATGACTCGTTTCTGACTTATTGAGAGTTATTCCTTTCCTCCCATTAATAGGCGTCGATTTTGGACTCAAAGTTAGAATCGCTGTATTTCCAGAACTAAACAAAATTTCACCCATTTTCAAAAAGAATTTTTTACTTGTTTTCATGCCAGAAATTACCTCCCGAAAGCTCCGTACTTTATTCTGAAATACTGTGGATATATCCCTTATTTAACTTCTATGAATTTCTAGGTTTCGACCCCATTAACATCGTCCCGCCTTGTCCATCGCACCTCAAATTTTGGTATTCTCCATATCTCACCATTCACTATTACATGCTCTATGTTTGATTAGGATCTCAGCGACAACATGTAATGACCCTCTCTTGTAAGATTGAAGATCGAATAGTTGATGTAATATTTTCGTTTATTTCTTAATTTAAAACTTGGAAGAAAACAACGAAATCTGCAGAACATTACAGTCATCTTGAATTGTTAGCCTGCTTTAGAAGTGTGATTTTATCATCTTCATTCCATGGACTTGAAGAAATTGTACGAAGGAAAAGACGAATTGTCGAAAGGTAGGTTCTTCTGAATATTATTTCATACTGTCATATAAATAAATACACTAGCATTACAATTGGTATCAACCTTAGATAATGTTAAATATGTGAATAATATCTGACACAAATTAAATACGTAAAAATAGTTCGAGGGACGAAGAACGGGAAATCTCCACGAGAAGATGGACTCCCAACAGAGATATTTGAATGAAGAGGTGAAGAGATGAAAGAGCAACTTTCCAAATGATGGAAGAGAGAAATACCGAGAAGTTGGAACAATGTTGTCATCGCTTTGCTGCACAAGAAAGGGGACAAAGAAAGCGTCGAAAACTACAGACCAATTAGTTTGTTGTGAGTTCTATCCAAAATGTTCTCTAAAGTTATTTGGAATCGTATTGAACGAGACTTGGATTTTAACCAGGGAAGGGAACAAGCCGGATTTCGTTGTCGATTTAGCACAATGAACCACGTAGAAACATTGAATGAAGTAATGGAAATGACTAATGAATATTAGCTTCCACTATGTCTGAGATCTATAGATTTTGAAAAAGCTTTCTATTCGGCTCCTAGCTGCAGTATTTAAATCACTTGAACATCAAGGCATCTAAAGTGCGTGCATCAAGTTACTGCGAAACATTTACTCGACTGCAAGTTGGAAAAGGAGTAAGGCAAGGGGATTCAGTTTCTCCAAAACTGTTTTCAACTGTCCTGGAGAGAGTTTTCCAACATTTAAACTGGGAAGAAGTGGGGATAAAGATCAATGGCGAATATCTTCATCACGTGCGATTCGCTGGTGATATAGTCCTCTCTTCTTCAAGCGCAGAAGAACCACAATCCAGAATGGAAGAAGTGTTTAATGAGAGTTCGAAAATAGGCCTCAAAAAAAATTTAAGCAAACAAAAGTAATGTACAATCGAAGTAAAAAAAGAAGAAGAAAAAAAGATTAACGGAGAAGCAATAGGCATAGATGATGAGTATATTTACCTAGGGCAAGTCAAAACATCGAATACCAAGTTGACTAATGAAATAAATAGAAGATGTAAAATGGCATGGAGCTCGTTGGGAAGACTACACTTTATTTTCTAAAGGAAACCAGCAATTTGTCCCAAGCGTAAAATTTATAATCAATATGTCTTACCTGTAATTATGTACGGCTGTGAAACTTGCATATTGAATACGGAAACGACTCAAAGATTAATAGTTACACAAAGAGAAACGGACTGTCGTTTAGGTTACAAACTATTAGTCGCCTTTAAGTCGCTTATTAACTGATATAAGATTTGTTTTAAGGCCCGTGTTAAGAACAAAATTATCTACTATTTCATACACAAATTAATGTGCTCGCTCACCAACGTGGAAGCAGCCAAGTAGTTTCAAGCACTTTTCGCTATTTCATGCACAAATTAATGGGCTCGCTCACCAACGTGGAAGCAGCCAAGTAGTTTCAAGCACTTTTCGCTATTTCATGCACGGTTTAATGTGCTCGCTCACCAACGTGGAAGCAGCCAAGTAGTACCAAGTACTTTTCGCTATTTCATGCACGGTTTAATGTGCTCGCTCACCAACGTGGAAGCAGCCAAGTAGTTCCAAGTACTTTTCGCTATTTCACTCTAATTTAATACTTCCACGACTCGAAACTTTGTTATATTTTAAGTTACAACACTTTCACATACGTTGGAAAAGATGACATTGTTTTGTGCCGTATAGTAAAGTGTACCCAGATACTTCTATGTTTAGCAGCTTTGAACTTCCTCCATACAGTAAATAAAAACTCGACCTTTCCACATAAATTATGAGCAACTCAGTTTCACTTTAAATATTAATATCCTACTGCTTCTAAATACAATACAAACTTTATTAGTAATTATAGTAAACCCTCTGTATCAATTTCTATTGCAACAGTGATTGTACAAAAACTATAGAAGAAACATCAGGTACACTTTACCTCAGCAAGATGCGATGGAATTTCTTGTAGCGATACTTTATTTTATTTTATTTTGATTTACTGATAATATCTTTATTTCGCATCATAAAAACAAGGCTTTAAAAATTCCACGCTCCATGTTCACATTTTAATTTTTAGCATTCCGGAAGCACAGTTGTCACGTGTTCAAGTCACCAGCGATGTGATTGGTAGATCATTGCGTTGAATTTTTTTAAAATAGGACTGGTTCTAAATAGGACGAATTGGATGAGAAGACTTGAATTCAAGAGATTTCCTGTGTGGCGTCTCTGACTCGTGACGTCATTTTCATCCAATTGCTTGTTCAACGCTCTTATTCAAGCTTTATTGAATCGTGTACGAGGGGCTTTAGGTGTTCGCACCAGATTACAATCTTTGAATAAACTTGCAAAATTTCGAGAAGTATGCATACCTTTCAAATAAGCATTTTCCTTATTTACCTGCTCATCAATTTGTATGAGCTCAATAGACTTTTGCAAGGTGAGCTTATTTGCAAAAAGTCTACGTCGTGTCGTCTCGACGTATACCTACGACAATTTGGTCACGCTACATATCATCATTGACTCTATCAACATTACATCTCATGGCCTGACTACGCAGCTGCATAATAAAATTAGCAGTGGACTGTAACTCACCTTGTTTCATAGTGTGAAACCTCTAGCTCTCGACAATTATGTTGACATGAGGAGAGAAATGTTCTTTGTAACAAGCAAAAATGAGGTCACGGAAGAAATAAAAAGTCGCTTAGTATCGGGGAACGCATGTTTCTACTCAGTCCAAAAACTTCTAACATCGCGATTAATATCAAGGAAATTGAAATTAAAAATATACAGAACGGTTATTCTGGCGGTAATACTTTACGGTTGCGAAAGTTGGAGTACGACCTTAGCAGATGAACATAAATTACGTGTATTTGAAAATAAGGTTTTGAGAAAGATATATGGGCCGAGACGGGACGAGATGACTGGAGAGTGGAGGAGACTGCATAATGAAGAACTCCACGGACTGTACGATTCACCAGATGTAAAAATAATGAAATCGAGACGACTAAGGTGGGCAGGGCATGTAGCTAGGATGGGGGGAAAACGAAGATTATATTCTATCCTGGTTGGAAGGCCCGATGGAAAGAGGCCATTGGGAAGACCGAGACGTCGTTGGGAGGACAATATTAGAAGAGATCTTCGAGAAGTAGGTGTTCGTGATGAAAACTGGCTTGATACTGCCCAGGATAGAATCCAATGGCGAACGTTTGTTACTGCGGCGATGAACTTGCGAGTTCCATAAGCCATAGAGTTAGTTAGTTAGTTAGTTAGCTTAGCCTGCATATTCTTGAAAGATTGATCTGCAAGCAAATCAGGAGCGAACATATGTTTTAGCCTTGCATGTGAATTATGACCAATGTTTGCTAAACACGAGTGGCATTGCTTATCCTCATTTATGTTATAGGCTTTCCAGTAACTGGTGAATTGTTCGATATAAATAATAATATTCGTGTCTGAAGGATTAAAAAGCTCAATCCGTATGTTACTAAACATGTTAACAGATAAGTCTAAATCCAACTGTTTCAATAAAATGTAGTAAAAAGTAATCAAGCATAGGTAAAACTTTAAAATGCACTGAACTGAAATATCATAGGTTGAACTCCGAACTATTGCGCCAAAATATCTGCTATAGATATTGTTCTTATTGTTATATGCTTAACGTTAAAACAACTTATTCTTCCTTTGTTCCGGGGGTTATTGTATCCTTGTTCCGGGGGAGGTTTGTATTAACCGTCTGCAGATCTTTAACCCTATATTATTGAACTAATGCTAATTTACAGAAGCAAATTATATTTAGAAAATTTACATTCACTAAATAAACCAAATTCATTTCTCTAGATTTTTTTTTTATTTTTTTTTTAATATTAAATTTCTAAGTAATAGACTTCATAGACTTATGACCAATACACCTGAGAGAGCTATTGATGACAATGCGAGTCTTTCATAAATGTTTCGAAGACTTTTATGTTTCGGTGCCATATCAGGCACTTACATCGATGGCAGCTAACCGCTTGAAAGTTGCAATCAAAACCCTCAATTAAACCACAAGTTATAGAAGTTTTCAGAATATTTAATACATGGGAATAAAGGGATAATTAGACTTTAATGCGCGTATTACGAAAAATCATCTTTCTTGGACATCCTCCTTTTCTACCTGTGCTCTTCAATTGTAATGGCAGCTTGGGTTAATATTGAAATCGTGATATTCATATACCACCATATTAATATCATAGCATGCAATACTAATCGTATTACCTCTTAGTTAAACTATATATATACGCCACTATTAACCAGAATTACATATTGATTAAACCAACAATCTAAGTAGCCATCTTATAGACAAGAGGTAGAAGGTAGAACACCTGTAAAAGAGATTACACAGAATATTTGCAAATATAATATCCTTCCAGATCGATGTTTATAAAATATGCCGCGGATAACAACACTCATTCGCTGCACTAACTGGACCAGTTTATGAGCGTTACTTTCTTGCAATCACTGTCGGCACGTTTCACAATTAATGAAGAGACTGAATTCTAGAAAGCTAGAGCAAGATGATCATAAGACGGCGGACGTTGAGGGTGAACGAACGCAAATTAAATTAAGCAAGAGAAAAGTGTTAAGCCTCAAGATTGTTCACAGTGCATTCGCAAATGTAATATTAACTTCAGTGAGGAAGATCGCAAAGCTATCAATAAGAATTACTGGCGTCTGGCTGATGTCAATAATTAGCTACAATATCTTAATACTCTTATAATAGAAAAGGAAAAGTCTGTAACCAGAACAACTGCTAATGTTTCCCGGAGAAATAAAAGTAGACAATTTTACCTAGTGAAGAACAATACTCTTGTTCAAGTATGCCAAAAAAAAATTCTCAGCAACATTAGACATGTCAGAAACTGTTGTGAGAAACATGCTTAAGAAGAAAGATGATTGCGGAGCGGTGATAGTTGACAAGAGAGGCAAACATACTCCAGGTTTAAAGAAACCAGAAGAAGGTAGGAACTAGGTATATCATAGATCATATAAATTTCTTCAAGAAGGTACCACTTCATTATACACGTAAAGAAACAAAAAGGGAATATCTTCCTTCAGTTCTAAGTCTCTCTAAAATGTATGACACATACATTGAAAACTGTGAAAGCGTTGGTGTTTTACCAGAAAAAAATTGGTTTTATCGTAATATTTTCCAGAATCATTTTAATATTCCATTCCATGTACCAAGAAAAGACAGGTGTGACAAATGTTACACATTTGATCAACTAAACGGTTCAGAGAAACTAGTAGCACAGGAGGTCCATGAAAATCACATGTCAAAGAGGGAAACTGCGCGGAGGATGAGAGATTTCTATAAACAAGAGGCTGAGAATGGAAATTGTAAATTTGTGGAATTTGATATGGAAGTTGTTAGATATTATCCAGTAGTTAACGCTAAAGCAACTTTTTACAAACGAAGATTATCAGTGTAGAGTCTTACGGTTTATGATGTGGCAACAAGAAAGGCTGAAAACTTTATGTGGTAGAGGTTCAAATGAAGTGGCGTCCTGTGTTTATGATTGCATGAAGAGATCCGCTGATGTTAATCAAGAGTGTGTTCTTATGTCCGATACTTGTGGTGGACAAAACAGAAATTCAGTAGTGAGTACCATGTGTCTGTATGCCATCCAGTCGTTGCATGTACCTGTCATCAACCACTTATTTTTCGAACCAGGACATTCCCAAACTAAATGTGATTCAGTACATGCTCGCATCGAAAATGCAAGTAAACATGTGGAAATATTCGATCCATCTGGGTGGTATGCGATAGCAAGAAGTGCTTCTAAAGATCATAAGTATGAAGTAAAAGAAATAGACCAATCAGATATACTTGATTTCAAGGCAATCCAAAAGGACATTCAAAAAAAACAAGACTGTTGATACTGAAGGCAATAAGGTTCGCTGGTTGGATATAATGTGGCTTCAATATAGAAAAAATGACCCTAATCATGTTTACTTCAAGTACGATCAACAGGAAGACAATTTCCATTTCTTCCGAATTAGTAGAAGAGGAAGACGCCGTTTTTCAATTCTTGATGTTGATCTTCAATCTACATGCAGAGACCGTTGCCAATTGTAAGGCCGAAATTAAATGATCTTTTGGACTTGTGCAAGAGTGGAGTAATCAAACAACAGTACCATTATTTCTACAAGTCATTAGTTGGATCGAAAGAACAAGAAGGCAGTGAAAATGCGGTACGAACTCAATGTCAAAGAAGAGTCAATCATAACAGTCAAACAATTTGAAATTTGTGCCAGCATTCTACAGTTTGTTTCATTTTAGAATTTTAATCTTACACAAAACATTATCTGGTACATTATTTTGTTTGTTCACAAGACTTACGTCAAAGGCAGTTTTACTTAATATTCAATAGCTTAAAGTCAAATGATATCAGAAGTATGTTTTTCATTTAATTTTAAACAAATATTGTAGTGTTGTTTTTTATTCTTCCTAATGTGAAAACGTCTTGGAACATTTCAAACTTCCTTCTATAAAGTGGTCGATAAAATAAAAAGCATTTTGGATTATCAAACAAAATCAAATACGAAAAAAAACCTTCTGAAAAACTAACTTTTGTAGATACGCTCCTATGACACTAAGCCGTCGATATTTGGTTTTAAACAGTGGCTTTAAACTTAGAAAATACAAATATTTGAGCAGTTAAACAAACAACATAACAGGCCATACATATGCATTACCTCACAGTAGAAGATACAATAAAATTAGAGTCAGCAGAAAGCAAGGGGTATAATAAAGAAATAGTTTGATGGACTGGTTAATTGTTAATGAAAGAAGGCACAATGACAATCTAAAGTATAACAAATATCTTACCTGAAGTAATGTCAGAAGGGATATTAGAAGACTCTAACAAAAAAATAGCTTGTAAAACAATTTGGTTAATGTCTAAGATGAAGTTAATAATAATTCACTTGAAAATTGTAACAACAAAAAATGCAAAGAAAATTTCATATGAATGCGCAGGGTTTCATTCTACAAATCTGCAGCAGAAAAGGTGATGTGCAAGATTGCGAAAACTATTCAAACGAGAACTATTTTAAGGTTAGTGTAAAGCAACGCTCTTCAACAAAATGTGTCAGCACTATCTCCGTATATGTCTAATATATTTTTATCGTTGCACGAAATTTCAATCCTGCTCCTACAAATTCAAGCCTAGAGGGTTCTAACATTCAGGGAAGAAAGTTCATAATCAATTCAAGATTTCGTATTTCGTAATCTAGCGCGGACTTGGCTAATTATGCCCATCCATTGCGCGTTCGTTTTAAAAATTGCTGCTCTTTTTAATAATATTTATAATATAATACAGTTTTACAGTCTGTCAGTCTTAATAATTGATGTTTTAATGTGTTATTTATAAGTTGCTATGGTTACAGCCCGCCATAGTCGTTAGTTCACTCTTAAAACTCTAGTCACAGTCACTTTTAGATGTATTTCTCACTGCCAATTTTGAATTTCGTATTGAAGAACTATTGTATGATTCGATCAATGCCGATTTTTTATTTTCGTTTCCTTCATTGTTGAATTTGATTGATTATTTTTGTGAATATCAAAACCTATAACAATGAAGCTCTTTCAACAATGAACAAAAAGAAAATTAAACATTAACATTGATCAAACTCTTGAATTGATTATTAACTTTTTTTCCCGGCATGAATTTGTAGGAGCAGCATTGAAATTTCCTGCAACGATAAAAATACATTAGACGTATACGGAGTAAGTGCTGCCGTCTTTTGTTGGAGATCGTTGCTTTACTTTAACCTTAATGAGAATCCCTACGATAGAGTCTCAGAGGAAAATATGTGCATACGTCTTGAATAAAACGACCAAGAAATATGAAAAGAAGTTAAAGTAAAAACACTCAGAAAAGATGATTTAAGCAGTGAAGGGATAAAAATAAGCCGAGCACTAAGCATTTGGTAAATTTATCTTCTATCAGGTATAATATGCCGAATTATGGACATGAAATCGGTTATTTTATACATACCAGTATGCAGCAGTTACTAAACTTCTTGGTTCAACCAACCAATTTCTCGGTCACTTCAACTATTTAACTTGGCTAACAACCACCCATGTTGTTAATTTTAACCGTATTTGATTGATATGTGTAACTTTGTTGGTTTTTTATTATGTAACTTTGTTACTTTATTATTATTATAACTATGATTGATGTTAGGACTAACATAGATGCAACGCATCATTCCTAAAACCTGTCGGGAACTCGGGATTGAGTGGTGCTGTACGTACTGGTTGGTCCTCACGTGCACCCTAGATGATGAAAATCGTCATCCGTTGAATGGGACATGTGGTCGCGAAAGGAATGCCTTTGTGTGTGCGACAGTTCCGAAGGTGACTCAATCATGAACCAGGCAATCGAAGAAAATGAATTTGTGAGTAGAACAAATGGTCTAGGGTCTCCCTGCCAGTTGATCATAGAAGAGATATCCTCCACAGTCGATATTTCCACAGGACCTGCATGTACCATCCTTGATGAAAACATGAAAATGCGGGAAGTTCAGATGGGCTCTGAGAATACTGAACTGAAGGTTTCACGCATCGGGACAGGCATTCTTCACGTGTGATGAAGGCATAAATAGTGCTGTTTCGAAAACCAAACTTCTTGCATCATTGCAAGAAACACTGTCGAAAAAGTCTTTAGCTGTGCGCCTCTTTACTAAGACAATACTTTTGCTCATCGGATGGCTCTTGTTCAGCAATGTTTTCCGACAACAACTTTCAAATAGTTCCTTATTCTTCATACTAACCTAACTTCGCTTTAACCTTTTTTCTTTCTTTTTTTTTCCTCTTTCCAACGCTGAGGAACATACTCCATGCTCGCACATTTTCAAGTAGATTTTCTCTGACTGTAGTAATTTTCTAACGGAAAAAATATACCCGTGAACACGAGTGTGTAGCAACCATGCAATTGTGGTGTTATCAGTGTACAAATGTTTACGTCTACGGGGTGACTACATTGAAACATGACATAATTTCAGCTTAGTATTGTGATTACTATTTTCAAAATAAATTTGGAGAATACCTTAGAACTCAGATGCATTTCGCAAGGAAGATGATAATTCTACAATAAGCTATTAACTAACTTTAGAGCAATTTCCACATCAGGAGACAGTGCTATAACTCTGCAATGAATATTCACCCATACATAACAGGTAAACAGTAGTATACAATAGACTGATTAATGAATTATGATTAGTATTTATGAAAAACAAAACTTTAAAAACTATATCGCTTTCGAGGAAACAGTTATAAGTAATTATGCTAAACTAATTCATCAAATTAAACATCCTTAATCGTCTAACAGTTTTCATTCTTAATTCTAAAATGGCATGTTTAACAAATTACCAAGTTTTCACGCTACCCATGTTGATGAAGCGCCTCTTCAAAATTGAGAAAAAATTGCATATTCCAGGAAGTTCTATTCACGTTATACAGTATTAATGAACTAGGTCAACTTCGAATTCAAGCTTACATGTTTGGCTCTTGTTTCATCGGTCCATACATACGTGAGTATTTTGTTATTCCTGTTTTTGGCCTTATTATCGCTTCACATTTTCATTTCCAAATCCACTGAAATACTTTATTCTGGATTACTGGATAATTATTTTACATTTTTCCTCAAGTATCTTAATGTGTACTTATAAAAGCAAGTAACGTAGGTGCCCATCTCTAAAAATCTGGGTCACATTATAAGGAACTTATTACTTACTGAAACATTTAATTGTTAATTTAAGGTTACAAAGAATAATCCGTACTAATTCAGAAACATATGTCTGTGTGAAAGCATAAAAATATGTATAGGTCATAAAGACTCATATGGCTTTCCCAAATATCAGACTACTAATATATTTGTCTCTTTCTGACTAAATTAACTACACAGAATGATGAATCTAGTTCTTACAAAACAACAATATAATTTTTATTTGTTCCATTTGAAGCACCAAATTTTTAATTACTTTTACATAATAGACGATCAGTAATTTGTTTGTAAGTAACATATTCTAACTTAAAATTAAAATATAAATTCATGCCGACCCCAGGCTGGAGTGCCTAAAGCCCATAAATAAATTAAAATTATGCCTATTTGAAAATTGCACAAGAAAATGTGACAATCCAGCCTTGGTTTTATATTATCCAGCCATCGTTTAAATTGTATCCATAAAAAATGTATTTATGTAAATTGAATTGCGGTAACTTTTCACGTTCTCATGCGATTTGTTTGGTGCGAGAGCTATTTTTGTAAGCAATTTGGCTTGCGTTTTCAAATAATGTAAACTTACAAATTTTGTTGAGTATTAAATAGATGCGAAATTTTCTTAGCTGAGAAACAATGTTGCACTATAAATAATACTCGTCACAATGAAAACAAACAATTTATTTTTAGTTGCAATTTTATGGGCATGATATTTTCATCTTGAAGTGCACTTGTCATATACTTTATATGTGGAAACCCTTTGGTCCCGTTTTGTAGACATAAATCTATACAGTTCAAGCTGTATTCTTGTATATTTTTTTTTACTGTTACTTCTGTGAGAAATATAACAAACTGTTTTCTTTCTCAAGAAACAATACTGGAGTAACATTCAGATAAAAATACGCATTTGAAACTCTCCCATAAAATATAATTTTAACGGCTTGATACGTGAGTGTTTATATCATGATATTTTATTTTAGTCACATTTCTTGAAATGGGGATAAAATTAAATGTCAACAAGTGTGTGTCTACATAACTATTATGACTATTGCCACCTCCTCGTTAAATTTTATTTCAAAATAATTTCTACCAACATTTACGTAGTTAAGATGTTCCCAGTGTTGTTTGTGTTTGAAAGTTTTATATTCACTGATCTCATATACGATTTAATAATTACACTTACGAACTTAATATTATCAATTCTTATAGTTAATACCTTATATTATCAATTGATAATTTGTTCCAAATTATTATTCAATACAAACATTTCCTTCGCACCTAGGTGTCACTTAGAGTACACCACAAAATCATTATTTCTATCAATTGTGCTTCTATTGAAACTTCAGAAAAATAAACTTGCAGATACATGGGACTTTTAAACTCAATGTGCAATGATAAACAAATCGTGTTTACTATTGCAAAAGTTTTCAGCTTTTCTTTAGGATTATTTGGTAAGTAATTCTATATTATGTTTCTGTATGCTTGAGGTTTGAATGTAAAGAAGTTATAAATTTCAATGTATGTTTGAATTAAATTCGCATCTTGAAAAAAAAATGAATTTGAAGAAATAATGTATAATATTAATTACTATACAATAAGTGTAACTAAATCAACAACATTTATTTTGAAAATACATAACTATACTCTATCAACATGCGCGGCAGTGCATACAGACAAGTTCCGCTCGTCTCAAATCGGCAGCACTGTCAGAAGCATATTGTGCAGGAACAAGAGTTTATGGTGAAATCGGTTTTACTATAATTTCAAGGGCTATTCGTCTGTTTTCCGGGTTACTCGTCAGCCCTTGACCAACCTATTTTTACCAAAGTTGGAGGGTAGCCATCTAATGCTACAAGATCATCTGTATATATCAATTTCTTATGTTCTAAAGAACGTATATCCGAGGCGGCACCTTCTTATCAAGATTTGCAGTTTTCTTGCGGAAATTCATAAGAACCAACTCAACTATAAGGCTTTCGGAATAAGCTAGAAACATTGAATTTGTCATGAAGGCGGAGGAAGATAAGTAGATTAAGGAACAATTAACACATTTTTAAATAATCGCTATCTTGGACCCAAAATGGCCGCCAAACGTAAAATTTCAAATAATACACAGCTTAAACAGCTTAAGCTAGAAAAACGAAATTTGGCATGAAGGTACATCATCACTAGTAGGTTAATAGAATATTACAAATGTTGATAAAGTTGCCATTTTAGATCCAAAATGGCCGCCAAAATGAAATTTCCATAGAATACACAGCCTAAACGGGTGGAGCTAGAAAAACGAAATATAGTATGACGGTATATCATAATTAATAGGTTACGAAAATATTACAAAATGTCTCCAAAGACGCCATCTTGGATCCAAAATGTCGGACCTCATCAATCCATTTTCCACACCGTTTAACCTAGAGATACGAAAGTTGTCATAAAGGTGTATTAACAAGAGTAGCTTACGAAAATATTACATTTTGAAAAAGTCGCCAGTTTCAATTCAACATGGCCGCCCAAAAAAAATTCACAGCGGTCGAGCTAGAGAAATGAAATTTGGGAAGAAGGTTTAAAGTAGTTCAAAACGTTACGAAAACGTTTAAAAAAGTCGCTATATTTAATCCAAGATAGCTGCCCAAACCACATTTTCCAAACCACTAAAGCTAGAAAAACGAAATTGGTATGAAGGTGTGCCATCACAAGTAGATTACAATAAGTGGCGAAAACCCCTCTTATGGCGCAGTCCCTCGGATAGTCTGACTACGATAACGGGGGCGAAGCCACCAAAATTCCCAAGTTGGGAGCGTAGATCACAACGGGAGTCTAAGGGTAGCGATTATATGTAAATACAAAGTATATATTATACACTTATAAAAAGTTGTGAAATCCGAGCAAAAATACCAGAGGTGCAAAACGTTCAGCCAAGTTCTTGAGATTTAAAATATGGTGAGATGAAAGATAGATGAGCCAAGTTTCCAGGCGACTGCATGTAAGAGGAACACTGGAAGTTGGCGCGAGGTGGCAAAGTTCATGATGCTCTAGCCATAGGGTTGGTGATGGTGAACGAGGTGGTTTTTAGGGTCGCCACCTGCAATGGGTGTGGGAGTATGAGGGCATATCTGAACCATGCAAGCGCAGTCCCCTGGAGAGTGGTTACGACAAAAGGGGCGCAGCTCCCCAAAAACTCCAATTTGGGGTCGCAATTCGCCACGGGAGTCTGGGGGCTAAGTAAAGCTAACCTAGTATATATACTAAGCCACCGCTTCTCAGTGGTAGAGCGTGGACCTAGCATTCCGGAGGTCGTGGGTTCGATTCCAGCTGCCGACTATCCTGACTGAGGTTTTCCAAGGGTTTTCCTCAGTCACGCCAGTCAAATGGCGGGATGGCACATTCAAGATGGCCCTAGCCCACATCTTCCCGAATCCTTATCCCTCCTCAATCCCGGCCTAAGTCATAGATGCCTAAAGGTCATAAATAAAATTAATATATTATTTTTCTAGTCAATTATTCTAATCATATTTATGCGCATGTTGCCATTTTCTTTTTTAAAATAGTATATTATTTTATTTTCTTACAGGTGGAGAGAGCAATGGTGAGTCTGTATGTAAGACCAGGAGCGCTCGTATAACTGGAGGTGAATTAGCTACTCGGGGAGAATTTCCGTTCATGGTAACTACATCTTTGGAACGTGTTTCAGAACATGTTGACGTAAAATTGCTTTATTTCATGCACCCCTAATGTACAATCTGTAATTTTTAAAACACTTAGAGACGTTCTAACGTTTTATGAATGCTTCTGACTTTTTTAATTTTGAGATATGCAACTGAAAGACTCAGAAGCAAACGGAATTCAAGTTACGCAGCAAAATA